>VYZW01057023.1:130300-286006 GCA_013401315.1 Balaeniceps rex | reverse complement strand
CTCTGTGATCCCAATGGCACCATAACTCTGTGACTGAGTACGGACTTCTAATTCCTCCTTCAGTTTCCCATGCTTTGTATTTTGCTATTTAAGAACACAAAATAAAATAAATAAATAAATAAATAAAGAAAAACAGGCTTTGAAATGACTTACAGAAATGCAGAATTGGTAAAAAAAGTCAAAGTACAGAAGGCTTTTTTTTCAGGAAAATGCCCATAAGATTGTTCATATTTTTCCTCAGCCCATTCTAAAAACCTTGTTTGCTTTTGCAAGAACCTAGCTTTTCAGGACAACTATTTCTGCTATGGCTAAGAGATAATAGCTTCATTAAGTTATACTGTAAACCATTTAAATACACACAGGTAAGAAACACTAAAAGATTGCGACAGGGATACTGTTTGCTACTGAGCATTTCTATTTCCTTCTCTCTTAGCAGCAGATGCAGGCTCAAGAAGAAAACATTCAAAGGGTGATATTTAGTTCCAGAGGTTATATTTGTAGTTTCGATTAAGAGACTAAAGCACATGAGTTCCTTTGCCCTCCAGTACTGGTTTTCTTGGGCTTTGCAGAATTTGAGGACTCTTAACTGCTGGAAAAGAGTCTTAGTATGTCACATCTCTGCCAGTAAATGTATCCTTTCATTGAATAGATTTGGTTGTTAAGTTTCTTTACTTTACAGAGATTGATGAGATTTACCTTACACTTAGGGCTATGCAAATAATTGATTTTGCAGTTCAGTGGCAAAACACAGCTAAAGCCAAAACCAATATTTTGGGGGCTTTCTTGCCAAAATGAAAAACTGAAATATTTCATTTTCTTGTTGAAAAGAACATTGAGCTCCACCAGAAGCCAAATGTTTCACTTTGGTTTTTTTTTAATGAAAACAAAAGAAAACTAAGGGATAGAGTCACAAAACCAGCATGGAGGAAATTTTCCATTTTTACCTGGTTTCCCAGTGTTTGGCAGACTTTTCCAGATCGCAGAGTCACAGAATCTTTGAACTTGGAAGGGACCTCTGGAGATCATCTAGGCTAACCCCTCTGCTCAAAGCAAGGCAGAAAAGAGCAGCTTAATCTGCAAAGCAGGTTCTGTGTGGGTCCACACTTTCCACAGGATCTGGATGTGTACAGTCCCTCCACCTTTCTTCCCACGTGTTTGCAATGTTACTTAACTTGCACCAAGCCCGAGTGACTGCAAGAAGGTTTAGCAGGAGGTGAAATTCACTTCTGCAGAAAGGTTAAGCAGGAGGTGAAACTTCACACAGTGACTAGGATATAAGTTGTTACACTAGTTAATGAGGCGATAATCCTTCCCTAGAAATGGTTTCTATTTTAGAGCAATGGATGAAGTCTTAGCTATTTTGCTACTTTATACTCTTTTGCTGCAAAGAGAAGATACACAGTAGAGAACAGGGAAGACAAAGCAGTTCCCACACTGCTGAAGAAGGTTACATAAAGCAGGTTATTCATGTCTCTTACAAAGCATAAGACTTTGTTTGTTTGCTGTTTAGTACTGATTTCCCACAGCAAGACTGTTTAAAATGAAGAACACACTCTTGAGTGTCAGGGTCTGATCCTGCAGCACTCAATCCCCCCTTGCTCCTGGTCAGCAGAAGGGGAACTTTGTGTTGGAAGAGGCTATACAAGGAGGGCAAGGAGGCTTGTGCTCCCACAAATGCCGGGTCATGCGCTGCTGTACGTTCATAGCCAGCCCTGGATTCAAGGCTGGCTCTAAACGGGATCCTCAGAGTTCAGGGCATCCCAAAGCTACGGTGCTTTGCATCTTGCATTATAATAAGTTTGTCCAGAGCTGAACTGTGGGAGAAAGATATGACCTTAGCCACTCTGAGGACATGCTGCTAATACAGCAGAGGATCAGGGTACTGAAACAAGCACAGCCTCAGCTTTTACCCTGCTGAGCAACGGGTTCGACTACTCTTCTCATGTACCCTGCCTTTAGCTCATCCTCAGAGAAGGAGATCAAGCATGTCCCATGGGTGTGACACACTACTCAGTAGGGACCAGATCTACTCACTCCCTTGCATGTGCTGCACCTTTACCTGGCTTAATAAGGAGGTCACGTGGGGCAGTGTGATTCCACACCTGAGCTGTTGCACATTTCAACTGGAAGGCTTTGGGGAATGGTCTAGGCCAACGTTTAATGGGAAAGACAGGAACTGCTGCTCTGGCATGGTGTTGGTGGTAATGGCTGGGAGCAGGCTGCATGGCCTAGATGACTTCTCCAAGCTCTGTTTCCTATGATGCTTCTCTTCAGCTCTGCCTTGAAACCCCTCACCCTTGTTTTTCCTCCTTTTTCCTGATGCTGGAAAAAGGCACTGTGGAGAATATACAGCTATCCCAAAGGTCTAATGTGTAGGCAGAAGAAGCAGAGCTGAAGGCAGCTCCTCTACAAGCCTACATCCAGCTTCCTCCAGTGCCATAGTCACAGCAACCTGTTCATGGTATCCAAAATCTCTGTGGCACGTGGTGAATGGGAGAACTGCCTTTCTATTTAGTTTTGAGTTATAGCTGGAGAATGTAAGACTAGTAGGTCCACCATAGAAAATAGCACTGCAGCGCCCTCAGAAAGAACATGAATTTTGCCCACAGCCGCAAATTTTAAGCTATATTTCTTCAAGGTGTTATGCACACATCTCAGATTGCTGATGTGGGTGCATGGGGGTAGAGAAAATGAAATGAATCCTCAGACAGCACTTTTCAGTGAGTCATTAGCAGGGATGGATATAGAAGTCAAGGACCCGTAATGCTGAGGCCTGCACATTAAACCACTTGTTGCCACTAGGTGGTAAATTTTTTTTGGCCTCTATTTTAGACATGACTATAATACAGTTCATAAACAATGTTGCAGACGTGAACAGTATGACTTTTTAAAGCAGTTTTACTGAAACAGAGAGAAAGTGTTAAAGCTGGTTGCAAGTTCTTCTGATAAGTGATTCAGAAACTGTCGGACTCTAGAAAATTAGTCATTTATTAAAAGGTGTAAGAATCATTTCTTAACCTATTAATGAATATACCCTACTGTAAAGCGTGACTAACTTCCCATAAAAAGAGATCAAAATTGTGGGTGCTCATAGTCACTTTGTTATCTTTCTGCCATAATTCAGTCTGTTTCTGCGTTGTGCATGGGCACATCCAGGAACCGAGTCCACAGGTGCTTGAAGGCGCTGGGCGAGGGCTGATGGACTCGCTCCTTGAAGGGAAACCTTTTCTCGGAAAGTCTCATTCTATACTTATTTGGAAGATGGGGAAAGCAACAGCGGCCTCTCTCATCTGCTTCACCAAGCCTAGGCCTGTTCCCAGTCATGCTATTAATCTCAGCCTCTTTTTAACTCTTGTGGCTTTTTCGACCCAGTCTTTATTTTATATTTAGGCCATTTTCTTGTAATGAGTCACAGCTGTGACTGTCATTTTACTACAGTGAAATGTGTCGACAGGACCAAGAATAGCAGCTGTCTGTCAGACCTGCACCTAACGTGTTAATGGAGATACCAAACATTGGAAACAAAATGAAAGACAGCCAAACGGAGAATGCAACTCCACAGTGGAAGTCATCTTTAAAACAGCATGCTTATTTTTTCTTCCCTAAAAGTGACAGTAGAGATTTTTTAAAATGAAGCTCACTGGGGCTTATCCTGCACAAATCAATCTAAGGTAATGGAATTTACTGGGATAAACCATCTGCTGGGAGGAGTGGAAGATCCAGGGTTATCTGTACCTCTTCAGCACCACCCCAGCGAGATATTCTGATTGATATCAGCCAAGAACTTGTCCCTTCCAGCTTCATAAAAAAATACATATACGGCCTGGGAGTGTAGTGTGAGACTTGAGAGGAGGTTGGCTCAGCTCTGCACCTTCTGCACCCCCAGGGGTGCCACAGCTCCCTCAGTTCTGGGCAATAGAACTTTCCAGACATGAAACTTCCACTTCTGCAGGAGCTGCTCAGTTTTGAGATGTTGTCGTCAGTGGTGCAAAGGCCAGCTCTCATTCAGTAACTACTGGGGTCCCTAAAGGATCAGTACTGGGACCACTACTGTTCATGTCTTCATTAACAATCTGGATGATGGGACAGAACACGCTCTCAGCAAGTTTGTGGCTGACACCAGACTGGGGGGACACAGTCAATACAGTCAAGGGCAGGGCAGCCATTCAGAGGAACCTGGACAGGCTGGAGAAATGAGCCAACAGGAGCCTCATAAAGTTCAATAAGAGGAAGTCAAGCATTTGGAATGGAAGCAGGACAGTCTGAGCGCTGCTTGTCTGCAAAACAGCTTTTCATAAAAGGATCTGGTGGGCAACAAGGGCAAAATGTCTTTGCTGCAAAGAAGGTCAACCACCTCCTGGGCTGCCTTAGCACGACTGTAGCCAGATAGGTCCAATAAAGTGACTGTTCTCCTCTGTCTGGCACTTGTAAGACCATGTCTAGAGCACTTTGTGTCTAGGCTCAGGCAAGGGGCAGAAAACAGGAATTATCTTGGTTAGGCTCCTTGAGGACCTCATCTAATTTATGGTTGGACTTGATGATCTTAAAGGTCTTTTCCAACCAAACGATTCTATGATTCTAATGAGTGCTGTCAGAGCACAGCTATTCCATGTTAGCAGGTTCAGTGCAATAGGATTGCCAACGGCAGAGACCTCTGGGTCTTCAGGTGGTGTCATGCTGGTGTTGCTTATCCCACTACTGGCAGTAGGTTTTCACTGTTTTTGTTCTGGGAGGGAAAAAGGCCAACAAGTGGCTTTCAGGCCACAGACTGAAGGAGGTTTTGAGGGGTTCAAGGGCAGCTATTATTGCTGGGGTGATGTTACCTGATCAACAGCTGGGCTGAGGCAATGCAGAGACCGATGTGAAATCCAGATCTTTAGCTACAGGTGGAAGTGGCCCAGCAAAGGAGAATTTGGTTTCATTCCTACAAGAGAGCCTGGGCCTGCTGGGCACCACTGTTATCACTGACCTGCAAGTAGTTTTGGAGCTTGTCTGTCCCTCAGTTACTATGGTATGTACGTGATACCCCTCAGTCCCATGCGATTTGGACATGCAGCTTAGCGCTGAGGAAGCTGTTGGTCAGTGCATGTCTGCAGGCAACCAGGGAGCAGAGCCCAGAACCATCCTGCACTGACGTAGCCCATCCTGCCTCTCCTGAACAGAGGATCCCCCACATCCACTCATGGAACTGCACTCTCCTCCAATCTCCCAGCAGTGATGCAAAATGTGAAATGAATATCAAAATGAAGAGAGAAAACACAGGAAGGGGCAGTGGGTCTGGCATTTGTTTTGGAGGAAAGAGCCCTGGGTCCAAGATCATTCCCCTGTTCTCGTCAATGGAAAATAATTCAGAGAGGAAGACTTGACACTGGCCTTCATTATCATCTATCCCTGGGCTAGTGTTTATCAACTTTAATCAACCCTTTGCTTAGTGTTTGTATATTTTGGATCCCTTTCCAGGTTTGATCAACTCTCCCCAGTACTACATAGCGTTATACGCATCTCACATTGGGTTATGGATTACACTTTGAAGCTGAGGACTTAAAGCTGGACCTTGTGGCACCCTCATTGCTCAGATGCACAAATCTTTTATTTGATCTGCTAATCAGTTTCTGCACACAGAAAACTTTTACTAAAGCCACAAAGTTTTCCATGGTTTTAAGGACTAACGTTAGTAGTAATAGCCTACAAATGATGATGACAAATGATGATTAAGTGAGCCCTCAGTATCTGTCAGGAAAATTTCAAATGCCTTGACAAATCCTGCTTCCTGAACCCAAAATAACCCATAGTAAGTCAATAGGTTGGGAGGAATTAGGCACAAGCAAATAAGAGAGTCTGCATTAGCCTGTCTGAGTCACTAGTGTTGGGACAAGTTTGAAAGGCTACAGGTCCCCTGAGGCACAGTCCCAGCAGAGGTAGCTGAAACCACTTCCTTCAGCATCTGGACTGATGATCAAGCAGTTCATGCTAAAAGACTTTAGATCGGGGTTCCTGAAGTTTTCTTCTGGGAGGGCTGTTTAATGGACTTAACATCAGGCTAGAGCCAGATAACAAACTTCAGGTGGAATGTAATTCCCTTCTGTTTAAGAGTGTAATGTAACATGCTTTACGAACTGAAGCTGAAGTAGAGCAAATACATGAGTATTTTTCCATGTTCAAGGGAGACGTGTGTAGGCGACTTCATTGCCAATAATTTGAGACAATCTGTATTCAAAACCTGCCTCAGTGTGAAGGACTGAGCAAAGGTAGTCCCCAGCACAGCTCTGCACATGCCATCCTCAAAGGAGATTCACCCTGATCCCAGCAGCACGATGTGTCTGGAACAGACCTTGAAGCAGTTTGTTAACACAGCATGGGGTACAGGAGGGCTCAGAGGAGTGCTTCGTAGAAATTAAATTCATTATTGCCCTTCTCGGGAGCCAGTCTGCCATCAGTTTCGTACAACACTGCAGTGTTTTGTGGTAGGAAATGGAAAAAAAAAAAGAGTTGTACAGTAATTTATGCTGTGCCTTTTAAAGAAAGAAAAATACCATCAATAATTACTATCACGCTGCTCTTGATCATACAGAGAAAGAGTGTACTAGCTTCAAGTACATTCTCTCTAGTACTGATGGAAGAGGAGTTTGTTCAGTTCTAGACAGTACCGTACGAGCATGATGGACCTAGTTAATAGATTCTGAGAGTCTAAAACCAGAGGAAACCTGAGACCTTTTGTGAAATAGCCCATAGTGATGCACCCTGTCAACCTTACTTGGGTCTGGCTGAAAGCTTATTTTTCGGAATTATATCCAGAGATGGCAAAGCCATTGCTTCTTTGCATAGCTTGTTTCACTGATTAACCATATTTCTCTTTTGAAAGCTTGGCCTTTCTGATCTGAAGGCCTCTGACTTCTGTATCTGTACATTGGCCTGAGTTCTCAAACCAGCCTGAAAGCCCTTTTCATATGATGCTTTGCCTTCCCAAGAGACAACAGTACCTATTACGGTAATTTTCCAAAAACCGGGTCACATTTAAGCCTTGGTTTGGCTAAGCAGACCTAGCTCTTCAAGGCTTTCCCCGTAAGGCATTTTCTCCAGACCTCAAATAATTTTTATGACTCTTGTTGTCACCTTGGACACAAATACTGTGCTCCAGGGAACCTCTGGAGAGCGAGGGCTGAACCCATGACAGCATGGCTCTGCCTCAGGTACTCCTGTAAGAGATAAAAGAGCTGGGATGAAAAAGGTATGTGTTTCCCAGGAACGGCAAGTGGTTCCTTGAGAGGCAAGTTTCAAAGCAATGCCTGGCACACAAGATGCCTGCTCCTAATCTGAAATATCTGAAATATCTGAAATACTGAAAGTATCTGAAATACTGATATTTCAACTGAGAAAAAAAAAATCAGATCCTATTCACTATGCAAAGAGTTAAATCAGCCAACACAGACAGATAATAACTAAAAAGTGAACTTGTATTTATGAGCCTGTGTTCACAACCACCACTGTCAACTGATTGTACCACGTGCCGGTAAATAACAGGCAATGTTGAGATCACACTCTCCTATTATTAGAAATGTAATAGTCATATCTTGTTTAAAAACCTGTTTTTAAATCTGTTGCCACCTGGAAAACTAGACTAAACAGATCAAGAGTTAAGGTTATCTACAAATATTCTGGGCAGAAACATAATTAGGGCTGTAATTAGCATTATCATTTAGTAGGCAATGTAGACAAGCCTGAGAAGATAAGCCACTATCAGTTGCTGTTGAGGGCTAAAGTGATTATTAAGCTCGTAAGTTTGGGCCATGTGTTTTCCTGGCAATGTGGAAATAATGTTGAACAGCTTCCAAAAACCCAAGGCAGGACGGCAGGTTGTTTCTCCTAAAAAGCTTTCCCAGCACAGCACCATCAGCAGACAGGTAAGGTGCTTGCATGTGCCAGGGCCGGCTTGCAGCTCTCCAGCACCAGGGCAGTGGAGCATGGAGGATGAGGCTGTAAAGCAGGGCGTAAAGCTGCTTGCTGACCAGCCCCCGCTAAGTCCCTCCTCGTGTGACCCCGCCCAGGGCCCATGCTTTCCACCCCTGCTGATACACTCACATTACCGGGACACAAAGCACCCAGCACTGCTGCACAGCACCTGCATGGTCAGGCTGAAGACTTCTCTCTGCAATAAGGAACGCCAAGCTAAAATGGAAGAGGAAAATCGTTTTTATAGCAAACCACGGCAAACAGTTTGGGCCCTTAAACGAACATGTTGCAGGATGTATAATAAGAGCTCTACATGCCCCTGCAATGCATGGCTGGAGGACATGTGGGAACTCCTCTTGGAGCGCCTCCCAGCCTGCTGTAAGGTGACAGTAGAGGGCAGCACCAGATGTCCTTCCCCTCTGCTCCCTCTCACCTCTGCCAGTGAGACAGACAACTCCCCAGGACCCTCACCCTTCCTTTGAGCTTCATTTCCCAACTTTCCCAGGCCTTTACCACACCTGCCACTAAGGGATCCATTGCTGTAACCCGTTGCCACATGGAAACACACATGGGATTAGGCACTGGGACCTGTGCGCTTCCACTCCGCTCCCTGTCACCCGCAGGGGAACCAGAGGCACCTTATCTGCAATTCAATGCCTTCATTGCACCTTTGGCATGGGGGAGTCCCCAGCAGAGACCTTCCAACATGCAGCAAAGAGCAAAGAGCTGGCAAAGAGCAGCTTGGTGCCACAGGCAGCTGACAGACGTCAGCACGTCTCCGTGGGGGCTATAAGGTCTAACGTGGCTGTCACTTGCTCAAACAGGCTGACTAATCTAGAAGGCACAGGCAGCTCCCTGGCAGCCCTCTCTTTCTGCTGCTGTGGCTGCAAACAGCCCAGGAGAGATTAGGAGTGAGTTAGGAAAGCAGCAGGTTTGAGGGGGCTGGTGGGCTCTTCCCCAAACAGTCCCGTTCCTTGGAGCAGACCAAGCACTCCTGTTGAATGGAGCAAACCAGTAGCAGCCCCCTGTTTCTTTGAAGTTGCTGATGTTTTGCAGCTTGCTGAGCTGCTTAGTGAGAAACCCTCATTTTGTTTCCAGAAACAGAAATAAATTGAGTCAGAACTTGCTTTCCTTCAGATAACTGATCTTTTTCTTCCTCTGGAAATACTCAATGGACCTGTTTTTATCTGTGCGGTGTTTACTTTCCAGGAGGCTTTGCCATGTTTGCAGCTCCACGTTTTTTTTTTTACCTCAAGCTTCTCCACAAAATACACAGAGAGCACGGAGCTAGTCCCTGCTGTAGGGAGGGTAAATCCACTCCGGAGACAGAAAGGACAGCCTTCCTCATGACTTTTTATTTTCTTGGTTCTGTTTTGACATTTTATCTTCCTTCATGCTACATGAACAGGAAGCTATAGGGGCAGCCGTAAATCTTCTCTCTGCCTCACATCCTTCGGCTCCACTATTTTTAAACTGTCAGTTGTTTTTATACATGTGCCTCTACATTTATGGGATAAAATAAAGATGGCAGAACATCTCTTATTACAAATTCCATTGCGTATAAGAAGGCTGAGTGCCGTTTCCCTTATTCAAGCCTAGCCAACGATCTTTACTACTCTCAATTTATAGTAACCGTAATTCCAGAAGATCTTCAGATACCTCACAGTGGTTTTTTCAGCATGAATAGGTTTTACAGCTGGGCGAGGTCTTACATTACAGAGAAATTTATGTTTAAACATCTGCTCTTAAATGTCCTTCAGCTAGTCGAAGTGGTTACAAATCTATCCATGGTACCCACTGGAAGATATAAAAAACCTACTACCCTAGTTTAATGTACCAAAGTATTTGTTATTCCACCAGCAGTCTGGATAGCAGGAAGGAAGATGTCAGGAAACTTTAGATTCGTGTCAGACCTCTCAATTTCTGGTTATTTCTCAGTGGTAGGGAAAAGCACTCTCCTTTTTTTTTTCCTTTGTACAGCCTGTGAAATGTGCTCAGAAGTTGAAGTAGGTCAGTGTTGCTGTGAATACACAGTCTTACAGGTCCTAACAGGTAGAAAAGCATGCTCACTTATTTCTGCTTGCCCTAAAACTTTTGATAAGGATTTGATGAAGCGCATTGTGGCAGGCTGACTCTACACACATAATAAAAACTAGTCCTTGACACAAGAAGTGCATAGCTGAGAGCTGAAACCTACAAAAGATTGTATATATGCTTCGCTTTGCTGCCATGAGCAGGGCCTTGTTTGAGATAATAGGGTAAGCATGTCTGTAAATATTGCTGGTTTACTGAATTACTAAATATTTTCCCTTGCACACCTTTGCTTCTTTAAAAAAAAAAAAAAAAAAGGGCAACCAAACCTAGAGACTCGTCTTCAAGTAGACCAGCCTGGCTTCATATGGTTGCCCACCTGAATGAGGTCCTATGTGGTCATTCTCCATGGAGCAGGTCTTCCCAGTGGTTTTCCTGGTCTAATGGCCAGATTTGTTACTTAATTTGGCAATTTATTGGTACAGACTTCATCACTCTTGTATCTCAACATCTTCGGTGTTGGTCTTTCCAGTAAGATAGTCCATAGAGCCTTCTTCAAATCTAACAGCATAAAAATTCCTTGTGACATAAAATTTCACCCTGCTAGATTTCTAGCATTAATATATAATAGTAATTTCATATGTCAAAGAAGTGATGTCTGTTGTTGCAGAATTATATACATTTTGTTATAGTAATTATGTAAATTGAAAAATAGCAATCTTTACATCTGAAAATGTAAACTTCTTTAGGATGGCCTCATTGGGGTTCTGTAAAAGCTCAAAATAGTTTTTATTTACTATGCCACAGCCTCTTTTTTTTCTGCCAGCACATTTAAACATGAATAGTTTTTTTTACAATGCTGTTATGGAGTTTCTGCGTCTGCAGCAGAGCCAGATTCAACCTCATGGTCTCTTTGAGCATTTTATATAGCGATTTTCTTCTTTAATCAGTTCATTCAATGTTGAAATAAAGTTAGCACCTCGCATGGGCTAGACATTCAAAAGGTTAGACTGGTGGAGCTCCAGATGGGGTTATGCCAGCTGACACCAAGCAAGGCTACAGCTCTTAGAACCTAAAATCTCTGTAATAAAAGACCGGAGCCCCACACACCACCAATTAAAGCCATTTGGATTTTTCCCATTAACTTTAACAGTACATATATTAATCTGACACATTTTTTTCTCCTTTTCTCTCAGCAAAATTCTCATCTTTGGTACACACTGTGGCTCTCTTGTATGTGATGAAGAGCTGTGTAAGACATTCTCCACTATTCTTTATTTGATTCTTTTGTAGGCTTTTGCTGTGCTGGCATGTGGGGCTTCTGTGGCTGGTACAAGTGCAGAACTGGCAAAAGATGCTACTCTGTGGATGAGAAGGAAAAAAAGCAAGCTGTGTGTGTCAGGAGGAAGAATTTCTGTATTAAATACTCACTGCTTTGCCAAGCTGCAAAAATGTCACTGTCACAAACTCAACGGGCCCAGCACTGAGAGAGTCTAGTTGGAGGTTATAAAGCTTAAAAGGAGTCACTGACTTTCTAAATAAGCCTTAAATCAATGGCTAAACCTGTGCTGATTTCAGGGATGTAAAAGCATACTGTAGAAGAGCAAAATTAGAGCCTGAATGCTACGCTAGGCTGAGCTCAGTCTAATCAAATTCATTTAACCCCATTATTTTCTTCCTCGTGTATCACAGATGAAAACAATGGAGCCCTCTTGGCAGGAGGCCAGCCCAAGGCCGTCTATTACCCTCCATGCTGAAGTTCTGATGAGGAGAACAAGGCAGCTGTCCTTATGGTAATTGATATTAATGACTGAGGTTAGAGCCCATCGAGCCAGCTTGGGACTTAACAACAGACAAAGAGAAACCCCAGCCCGGCTCCGTAGCAACAGGGACAGAAGTAGTCTGAAGACAAATCAATGAAATGGGAGCAGAGCAGTGCTGTGCTTTTATTTTTAAATTTATTTTGTCTTGCAAATTATCTAGATGGGACATCAACATACACTAAATGAGAAAAAGAATTACAGTTGAAATTGGCAGTATCTTGCTTTGCAACTTTTCTGGCATGGCCTGCACTGCCTTTGGAAGGGCTAGAAGAGGTGAAGGTGGGGCTGGCCACCACCCCAGCGTGAGGGCACAGTGGCTGGGGGCTGCATCCCCGAGCATGATGCAGTGCAAGAGTGAGCTGCCCACAGTCTCAGCCATAGCTGTTCCTCAGCAAGCCCTGACCTGAGCCTGGGTCCTGCCCCAAACTTCATTCCCAGGCTTCTTACGACATTCCTGGTAAGGTCATTTTCAGTGTTTTGTGGAAGTCTGTGCTAATTTCATCAGATGCCTGCAGATTTCACACGTTTTTGTGCGTTTGTGCAATGCTGAACATTAGCTCTTGCTTTCAAATCAGCTGGAGCTATTTTAACCAGCAGAACCAGTGATTTGCATTGGTGAAAACTGAAGTGATTTTACCTACTTAATTTTACTTCTAACAGGCTCTGCTTATTTTGCTTTCAGGTTTACTTTTTCAACACAGATGCGTGTTAAAATGAGTCCATTAAAGTGAAAAGCCCTCCTCCCATGAAAACTGAATGCACTTGAATTACACGTGGCTCCAGGTTGAAATGAAAGGATGGAGAAGCAGCCCTCACAGTACAAGAGACAGTATTTCTACCCAGTAGCAAGAATTTTTGCAGTATTGCTTGGTTTAGTTTGTGACAGGCTTTGGTTTTCAGTTCATGAAGGGAAAAGAGGTCAAAGGGACAACCGGATGCGAGGGGCCTCTGTTGTATCAACGCAGGGACAGCTGCTCTGCTGTGACCCTGGAGGGATACACCACTGAGTGCCCTCTCACGCCTAACTCGGGTTTCCCTGGTCTTCATGTGTTATTTTCTCTTTCTGCCTTATTCTACTCTAAGCTTTTATAGCCGTCAGCCCCAAAACTCTCTTTCGATGGTGGGGTGGGTCACTGCTGGGCTCCTGAATTCCACCTCAGTGCAAATAGCAAGCAAGAAGGACTGGTTAAGAACACGACTATTTCAAATCACTTTCTCACTGTGAACCATAATGGGCAACTAGTGGTTGTGGGACAGAGAGCATCTACTTGAGGGGCAGCAATGACCTCAACAGAAGATGCATTTGCTGGAGGGTCAAGCAGATCCTAGGAACAGTAATTAGTATATACCACTGTTCTGCCTCCTGGGAGTGTTGTGTCTTTTGTCCACCTTATCATCAAGGTGTTGAGAAGTTCAGCATTGTAACATTCGCTGTCTGTTAAAATAAGTGTAGTGTCTATGTTGCTGTTAAGTAAAACACTTTCCTAAGCAGGTCCTTGAGAAATACATTCTCTTCTTGACCCAATTCTCTTCAAAAGACTGAGAGATACAGTCAAGTGTATCACACTTTTGAAATGAAAACAGCACTCAAGCTTGCTCTATAATTTCTGGTCTCTCATGTAAACATCTGGTGATGTTCCCTTCAAACCTTCCCTGCTTTTGTGTCTTTGGAGTTTTTTAGCACAAAGGGAAAATAATGGAGTCTTTCAAAAAGGAAAATGTCTCTGTACGTTCCCACTTTTCAGGAAGAAAGCAAATCCCTGAGTTATTACACAAATATCAGTGTTTGAAATGCTCTTGCTTTCCCAGCCTTTTCTGTACTGTGACTCCTCTGAAGTCCAAATAACACAAAGCATTTACTCAGCATAATTTGTCTGGGCTGACAATTATTTAATAATAATCTGAAATGACAAAACACAATTACAATCTGATTCAAAGTTACCTTTAAGCCACTGACACAAGACATTCAAAACCATGCTACAGTCTCCCATGAGAGGGAGTAGAGTTGAATTTCAGCAAGCAAATACCTACCTGGTAAGGGAGACACCATGATCAAGCAGGTGGTTTTTCCAGGACAAGGCTCATCCCCTGCACTACTTTTTTTTTTAAGATCAATGAGCAGATCCTCCTGGAAGATATTTCAAAACATACAGAAGACAGGGAGGTGATTATAGAAGGCCAACCTGGCGTCACCAAGGGCAAATCATGCCTGACTAATCTAGTGGCCTTCTAAGATGGATCGGCTGCATCAGTGGACAAAGGAAGAGCTACAGATGTCATCTACGTGGCCTTTTGTAAGGCCTTTGATATGGTCCCCACAACCTCTAAATTGGAAAGATACGGGTTTGATGGATGGACTGTTAGATGGATAAGGAATTGGTTGGATGGCCATGTCCAAAGAGTTACACTCAGTAGCTCAATGTCCAAGGGTACATACTGGGTCCAATACTATTTAATATCTTCATCAATAACATAGACAGTGGGATTGAGTGCACCCTCAGCAAATTTGCAGATGACATCAAACTGAGTGGTGCAGTTGACACACCTGAGGGAAGGGATGCCATCCAGAGGGACCTGGACAAGCTCGAGAAGTGTCCCATGTGAACCTCGTGAAGTTCAACAAGGCCAAGTGCAAGGTCCTGCACCTGGGTGAGGGCAATCCCCAATATCAGTACAGACTGGGGGACAAATGGATTGAGAGCTGCCCTGCAGGGAAGGATTTGGGGATACTGGTGAATGAAAAATTGGACACGAGCTGGCAATGTGCGCTTGCAGCCCAGAAAGCCAATTGTAACAAGCATGGCCAGCAGGTCAAGGGATTTGATTCTCCCTCTCAGCTCTCATGAGACCCCACCTGGAGTACTGCGTTCAGCCCTGGAGCCCTCAGCACAGGAAAGACATGGACCTGTCAGAGCGGGTCCAGAGGAGGGCCACAAAAATGATCAGAGGGCTGGAACACCGCTCCTATGAAGAAAGGCTGGGAGAGTTGGGGTTGTTCAGCCTGGAGAAGAGAAAGCTCCAGGGAGACCTTATTGCAGCCTTTCAATATATAAAGGGGGTTTATAAGGAAGACAGAGAGAGACTTTTTACCAAGGCCTGTAGTGACGGGATGAGGGACAATGGTTTTAAACTGAAAGAGGATAGATTTAGATTGGATACAAGGAAGAATTTTTTTACTATGAGGATGGTGACGCACTGGAACAGGTTGCCCAGAGAAGTTGTGGATGCCTCATCATTGGAAGTGTTCAAAGACAGGTTGGATGGGGCTTTGTGTAACTTGATCTAGTGAAAAATGTCCCTGCCCATAGCAAGGGGTTGGACTAGATGATCTTTAAAGGTCCCTTCCAACCCAAACCATTCTAGGATTCTATGAAATCTACTGTGTATGTGTATGTGTGTGTATATATATATATGTAATGTCCCAAATAGTCCCAGACATTTGGTGCCTTTTTTCCCCTTCCTTGTACTAGCACAGTGCTTGAGGTACTTTTGAGACATTGTCATTGTCTCTAGGCATGCCACAGTTAGACTGTGTTAGAAGTTAGTTAGAAGAGCTGAGTAGAGCTGGTTCATTCAATCATGGTTGTAGAATTTATGGGCACAGACTCAATGGTATAGTGTGACCTCTGAGTCAAAAGCAGCTTGTGAGCAGTTTGTAAAAGGCCATAGCCTGCAGTACATCTGTGCGTGTGGATAATCCTAATCGCCAGATGTGGAAGGAGGCAGTGAAGCCCACAGTGTGCCACCACCATCTCCTGCTGGGAACCTCTCCCAGGGCATTCACACCTCTCAACTCTCCAAGGTCTGCCATAAATGTCTTGTGGTTGTCAAACATGGAGATCTTGTTGTGTTTTGTAGAGTAGGAAAGGTCACTATCTGTATTGGGTTTGCATGGCAAGGTTTTGGGAGCTGGGGGGCTACAGGGGTGGCTTCTGTGAGAAGCTGCTAGAAGCTTCCCCTATGTTTGACAGAGCCAATGCCAGCCAGCTCCAAGACGGACCCGCCGCTGGCCAAGGCTGAGCCCATCAGTGACGGTGGTAGCACGTCTGGGATAATATATTTAAGAACAGGAAAAAGTTGCTGCACAATACCAGTTGCAGCTGGAGAGGGGAATGAGAATATGTGAGAGGAACAACTCTGCAGACACCAAGTCAGTGAAGTAGGAGGGGGAGGAGGTGCTCCAGGTGCCGGAGCAGAGATTCCTCTGCAGCCCGTGGTGAAAACCATGGTGAGGCAGGCTGTCCCCCTGTAGCCCATGGAGGTCCACGATGGAGCAGATATCCACCTGCAGCCCGTGGAGGATCCCATGCTGGACCAGGTGGATGCACCCAAAGGAGGCTGTGACCCTGTGGGAAGCCTGCACTGGAGCAGGCTCCTGGCAGGAGAGAGAGGAGCCCACGCTGGAGCAGGTTTGCTGGCAGGACTTGTGACCCCATGGGGGACCCACGCTGGAGCAGTCTGTTCCTGAAGGACTGCACGCCGTGGAAGGGACCCACACTGGAGCAGTTCATGAAGAATTGTAGCCTGTGGAAAGGACTCGCGTTGAAGAAGTTCATGGAGGACTGTCTGCCGTGGGAGGGATCCCACGCTGGAGCAGGGGAGAAGTGTGAGGAGTCCTCCCCTTGAGGAGGAAGGAGTGGCAGAGACAACGTGTGATGAACTGACCGCAACCCCCATTCCCTGTCCCCCTGCGCCACTTGAGGGGTAGGAGATAATTGGGAGTGAAGTTGAGCCCAGGAAGAAGGGAGAGGTGGGGGGAGGGTGTTTTTAAGATTTGGTTTTATTTCTCATTATCCTACTCTGATTTGATTGGTAATAAATTAAACTAATTTTCCCAAGTCAAGCCTGTTTTGCCTGTGACAGTAATTGCTGAGTGATCCCTCTGTTCTTATCTTGACCCACGAGTCTTTCGTTATATTTTCTCTCCCCTGTCCAGTTGAGAAGGAGAGTGATAGAGCAGCTTTGGTGGGCACCTGGCATCCAGCCAGGGTCAACCCACCACACTATCCCAACAATGTCTCTTGTCCCTGTCTTGGCAAGTTCACCTTGCTCACCTTGTATAGCACCCTCCTCCACCTACTCCCGAGCTTCGGCTCTCCTTTCTTTTTACTTTTGCCTTTTAATCTTTATTTGCACACCTTTTCACACTCTGTCCTCTGGGCTCAGAGCTTCTTTCCTTGGGGAACTTGCAATACCTCCTTTCAGATCTCTCTATAGAATTCCCCCCTTCTATGAATTGCTCAGGTATAAGCCTAAATTTTTTTTAGCTCAAGCATTCACAGACAGAGCCTTCCTTTGTGTCTCAAGTGAAGTTTTCACAACAAAATTGTTGCCATCATTTACAAAAGTTCAGATTGTACATTTACATGAATTGCTCATTTGTGCCAGATTCACAGGACAGTCCATTTAAAAAAAAATCTTCCAAAAAATTAATGAAAAAATGACAATTTTAAAAAATATCCATTTTGGAAACAATGGCATTTACTGTCTGGAGAACTGGATCTTCCTACTTAAGTTGGTTGCTTATTTTTTAAGTACTGTGAATGCCTGAAGGCACTGTATCAATGTCATCCATTTGCCCTCGTCTTTCGGAGCAAAGGTGGATCTGTTTCACTTTTGCTTTAACGAGGTATTTGGCAAGTAGTAAACAAGTGTCTTGGTGTAAGAAATTGGCATGCTCTGTAGCCTGGGTTTAAATCTTAAGGCTCACAGACAACAGTGAGCCCATTGTTACACTATTAGTGTTCACATATTTTTCATCTTACAGCGACACAAATGGGTCCCAGCCTAACATCTTGTCTGATCCATGACCACAAGACAAATTCTGGGTCATGATGCCCTTCAAGGCCTGGAATTTGTGTGTGATGGGAGCTGGAAGAGAGGTGTAAAAAACATGTCCCTAGCTGCTTGGTTAGGATTTTACTTCAGATTAGGGTATGTTGCTGCTGAAGAAAAAAAACCTTACTCATAATGCTTAACTGTGCTGGTGAAAGCCTCTCAAACACCATTTCATCCAGAGCTCTGCCCTCCAGATAATTTAATGAATCTTGTAAATGGAGTAACTGATATATTTCTCAGAGGCATCACCTTTCAGCTAGTCTTTAAAAGATGAGAATGATACTGATGTTATTAGTTAGTAGGGACTACATGATTACAGAATCAGTAACGAATTTAAGTGCGCTGCCAGTATTAGAAAGGTCATAAATAGCTATCAAGAGCCTTTATCTCCATATTTGAGAAGATTTAAATACCATTAAAGTGAGCAGTGAAGCAAAGTTTTTATCACCTCCTACTGTAGTAGCCCATTGAAAAAGCACTTGGTGTTAAAGGTCCAGGTTTCGCTGGACTATCATTCCCATCAAAATAATTTAATTCCAGCTGGCACTGATTTTTAGATCCATTGTTCACAGAGGTCTAGAGAGAATGCATATTGTCTGGAGAAGGGAAGCCCTCCATTTATTACTTGCCTGCCAATAAATTGACCAAGAGGATATAGCCTATAAGCATGTATATGGATACCTTGCAGTGTTTCGAGCCCATTGTCATGTCTCAAGGGTGAATTGAGTTACTGTGTAATTTGGAAGAAGCAGTTTCTTTCCTGAAAAGATGAAGGGACACAGTCCCATGGTATTGCTTCACAGCTGAGTTTATTCACAGTTACATGCTTGATAGAATTTAGATAATAATTTGTACAGCTGGATTTCAGTGTCCACATGATAATTATTTCTTTGCTTAGTGGTTTAAACTGTTTTTGATTACTCTAGCTTACTAGCACCTCAGATGAAACATATGTTTTAAGATATTAATTGCTAAGGTTGGATCTGGGCAAATAGTGCAACAAATTTTGCTGATGTAGATTTGGAAAGCTTAGGTGCAGGATTTTGGTTTCTACTCCCTTGGCACAAGGTTACTGAAATTACTGAAGACCTACCAGGAGCAAATTTTTTCCCCTGGTGTTTTTTATTTGGTAGACATATGCACTAGCAGGAACTCAAAGTCCCTTTTCTTGTAAAGACATGATGTGCAAAATGTTAGGCTATAGAGTTACCTGGTATTATAAAGCCCTCCAAAGCAGGCAGAGTCCAGGGAGTTCTCAGCAAGATGGGAACAGTGGCTCATTCACGTCACAGGTATATGCTATTTTTGGCATCCAGTTGACTTTTCCTTATTAGGAAAATAAAAACTATTCAAATAGAAAGTTCTTCTTGCTCAGTATATATACCAATTTGGCTGCTTTCAGCCCGACTGATTTCCTTTCACCTGCAAAAACTTACTTTTTTAAAAGTCTGCAGCACTCTGTTTGAGGCCAGTTCATTTCAAGTTCTCTCTGTCTCTGCACTTCCTCTCTGACTGTGGAAAAGGGTTATCCCTTAGGAATGATAATGGATCTGGTTATGTGCGCAGAGGAGAAAGAGTTAAGGCAGACAAACGAAGGGTGGTGAATACACAGACTTCATTTGGCTTTCCGTGAGCAAAGCACATACCCAGGTACAGAGGTGGCCACACATGGGAGAGGCTGCAGGGGCACCACATCTCGGCAGTGTGTCCATACCACTCTCAACATTTCCCTCCTACGTAACTTCTCTTCCATGTGAACTTCTAAAAACAAGCTCTGGAGCTGGCTGGGCCAAGGATTTTCAAAGAAGAACCGAGACAATGTTGATTTTGTGCCTTCCACAGAGATTAACCAGGAATGTTTTATTAATAATGTCTGGAAACCTTGTTCTGGCTCTCTTTTCTTGTTTCAGTTGAATGCTGCATCTGAGCACTACAACAAGGCCTGATTGAGGGCAAATCAGTTCTAACTACATCACTCCAAGATGGTTTTTGCTCTATCCATACCAATCCATTTTTGCACAAAAGTAGCAGTTTACTAAATTAATACCTACTGACACACATCAGCATAATACATAAGCAGTAAGAAAAGTTGTGTCAGTCTATTCTTTATATATTCTTTATTGAGGGGATGAGATTATACAGTTATTGTGCAACATGACTTTTCCTTATTTGGAGAATAAAATCCCTTCCATTGGAAAGCGTCTCTTGGTCATCTCTTAAAGTACTTCAGATTTTCTCCAGTCTCTTCTTGTTATTTAAAAGGAATGTAATACACAACCATGATGGTCATGGGTTATTTTCTGGACTAGATCTCTGTCAGGGTGGCAGGCATATGTTACACAAAGTACAAGCATCAGTAAAATCGTGCAAGGCCAAGTGTAGCTCCCATTTTGTTCTGAATGAACGGAATGATAAATGAAAGACGTAAAGCTCTTTATTTCAGTAAGTGTTTATGGCCCCAGCTGGAGATCAGCTCCCTTCCAGATTCTCTTAACACAGAAAGTGGAATTTAATTTGGTCCAAACCATTCAGGATTTTTTTTCTTATATTGAACCTAAACTGCTTTCTGAAAGTTTTGTTGGGTTTAACCAGAACTAAACAGAAGCAACTTCTTCCACAGCTGAGCCTGAACTGGAACTGACCCAAAATAGATACCGCTTTGACTTCCCGGCTCACAGGTGAGGTTTTGCATGTCCTGACATCCCTTGAGCACTGCAGGACCCAGACCTCCTATGAGATTTGGATTGAACCAGGTCTTAGTTGTGGTTGTTCCAGAGTATAAGTATTGCTTTACTGTGATGCCCTGCTTAAAGGCTGATGACTTCATGAAAAGAGGGATTCATCTCATCTCAGAATTGGACATTTGATCTAAGCTAGTTGTCTTCTCCATTTACAGAGAGAGACAGAGGCATATCCAGGGGAAGATTCACAGAGAGAGCCCAGATGACTACTTTAGACTAATTTCATGATTTTCAGGAGAAAGTTGGATGAAAATTTCACCAGTTTCACAGGTCTACACATGTACAGACACCTTTTTGATATTTCAGCCAACTGCTTCTTTGTTCCATCTCTCTCCAGCTGACATCTTCACTCTTCCCAAGGCACCTCTGGGTGGTAGCAAGAGCTTTGTGAAGCGACTGGCTTCCATGTCATGTGGAAAGTTCACACTTTTCAAAAGATGACTTTTTTCCTCTGTTTCATCACAAACTGGCAGCACCGGTCTGAACAAAGCCAATGGAAAATATACACTGGAAAGTCATCATGAACTAGCAGGAGAAGGGACAGAAGGAGATTGTTTGATTTTTATTTTAATTCCAATTTCTATGACTGTATGAAAACAAGATGGTAAGAATCTCTCTCCCCTTTCTCCTCAACTCTTGTTCCATCTGTAACTAGTCAAGAAGAGATTACAAAGAAAGAATAGGTTGTTCAAACTTTTTTGTCCATGAAAATATCTATTGCAAGAATTTCTTTTTCTCTCTCAAAGATCTAAAATTCTTCATTTTACCAGCCAGACTAGATGAATGCTGTGAAGTAGTTACACACAAATAGTTGAAATTTTTTTAATGAATCCACTTTAGTTATGTTTGCATCTGCTCTGGTTTTGCTTTCCACAAATATTAATGCAATTCACTTTTTTAGAACAAGGTCTTTCTCAAAGTAAACAGTAAGTATGAGCACTCAAATGTATGTGCAAAGGAAATTTTACATTGCCTTTCTGCAAGGCTTCAGAAAAACAAAAAAACTCAGAAGTACTAGGCTTATTCCTGCTGTCAAGGAGCAGTAAGAACACAGAGTAACTGAAGTGACACGTCCAAACTGAAAAAGCCAGGTCTTATTTCAAGGGTGAAATCCTAGTTCCCCTGAGTTCAATAAGAGAATGCCCACACATTTCAGTGGCCAAGATTTTATCATACTTCTAAGGTACTGAGTCCACTTCTTTTTGCCTAAGGGTTAATTAATGCTGACTTAATAAATTCAAGAAAATCCCTTTATATTTTAGAGACTTTTAAATAGCACAGAGTAGGCAAATCATCCTTTTCCATTACTCTTCCAGATTCATTTTAAACAAATTTCGGGCTGTGTCACTGCCAAAAGAGATGTTTCGCCAGCCCTGGCTATGCCCTCCCATTCCTTCCCTTACACCTGGCACTCCGGTTGTTTTGTTTAGCTAGACCGATGAGCTGACCCAGCAGAAAAAAAAGGGTTGTGAGTTTGTTTTGAGAAAGATTGGTTTCGTGGCGATGAGCTCCCCTGATCTGGCTGGCAGCTTGGTTGTACAAAGAGAGGTGTCTGTAGAGGGGAGGTGGCAGGAACACAGGGTCTGGGGGGCAGTATGGCATGGGACTACCTCTAAATCACTTTTAAGCCAGCTGCATCCTTGCCCCTTGGGATATTTCCCTAGCAATAATGAGTAAGAAGTGTGGAAAGAGACTCCTTTAGCTGCTCCTCTGACTCTTCTGGACATCTTGTCTCAAATGGGGGAAAAGCAGAGATGCCATTGCAGCTTTCAGTAGTAGATGAGGGGAGTTCAGGCTGCAGGCTGAAAAGCAGCATGTGAAAACATGCTGCTTTGGAAAATGATTTTTTTCAGCCCTTTCTCAGAGTCAGGGAGGCATGTTCTCCTCCTTCCTGGTATTGCCAACATTTATTAAAAGAGAGGCACATGCCGGGGGCTTCACCTCCACCCCACATGCTTGGCCCTTGGGGTGTGCCTGTGCTCCGAGAGGGCTGTGAGCCCCAAACCTGGCTGGTGCTGCAGGGGCTACGGGGCTCCACACAATCCATCCGCGCTCCCATGTTGCAGCCTCACGAGGAAGAGCTCTGTGCTCCTTTCCCCGCTCCCACAGCACAGCCTGCCAGGCTGGTTCCCCTCCCCTGCTTCCAAGGGGACAAATGACACACTGCCATTGAACTCAGGGGGTGTTAGTGGATTCACAGCTCTGTTACCTATCTTGGCATTAGGAAATAGGCCCAAACTGCCTCTCCCAAATGTCAGTTTTGAAGTCAGTGCCTCCACAGAAGCAGGGCAGCCGCCTCTTTCCGCTACCAGTGGAAATCCCTCTAGCAGCAGGATGTTAAACCTTTGGCCTTTATCTAATCTTGCCCATCCACCCCTTCCCACCATTCACTATCAATGTCTCCACAGCTGTAGATGTGTTTCACCGGAGCCAAACTTAGTCATTTCAGGATCCCACAGGAGTACTGTTTCTAGACCCTTATAATTTTCCATTGTGCCTCTGTTGAAATAGAGAATACTGGAAGTCTTTTATGGAGGAGGCTTATAAAATATGAACATCTGTTTGTTATGAAACTTAATGCTGACAGCTTGTAAGAGCCATCTAGAAAAGTATTTAACTCAAAGTATTCTTTGTGTGTGTTGGAACAAAAGGTTTATATAGGTATATTGGAGGAGGCATCTGCTTCAGGTAAGATTTATTTCAAGATAGTGTCATTAGGGGCTTAGAAAGGATTCAAATCAGAGAATGTGAATTCCCCAGAGACTCGTCTCCAAGGCGCACTTAAAATGCCAGATTTTCTCAGTTCAAGACCACTATCAGACATGTTTTGTTACCTGGATATACCTGCATTTCTTCAGTTCTGGCTTTCTACTGTCTGAAACGGTTGCTTTATGAAGTGAAAATCACTGGCATTCACCAGCTGCATGTGATGGTTCACGAGGTTATGCATTAATATTCTGTGACTACAAAGAGCTGCCTCAGATAGGTTAATTCCAATAGAAAGTTAACTACATACTTATCTTTGAAGTGATGCTATTGAATTACATTTGGAGTAGCAGTCTGGTTTATACCTTGGTTTTACATCATACCAGTTTAATAAGCAGCATAAGAACAGGAAAAGAGTAAATAGTGAGCTTTATTCGAGGCATTCTTCAATTCATCTATGTATCCGAGGGGGACGCGAGAGTTACTCTTTTCTAAAATGCATCTGTCATATTAATAGACCATTTGGTACATTGCCATATGTGAGTGTCAGATATTGCCAAAGGCAATATAATATTGTTAATAGTGGGATCCTAGAAATTAGAAATGGAAGAAGCTTATTAGATTTACAGTCTTCCCTTCTGTCGATATACTGCTAAATGACTTTCTCTGGTGTGTTCTGCAATTGCATTTTAAATGAGTCCAAAGTTATACTCTGTTAGTCAGCCGTCAGGGCTGAGGAACTCGGAGCCGGAGGAAGTGTGCTGGTTAAGTCTCAAGTCAGAAGAATTTGTTCCCAGTGGAAATAATATTTTTTTGCTGAGACTGATTATTGGTTTGCCATTGATTCAAATGGAGCCAAGAAGACTCAAATTGACAAAGCCGTGCCTCAAAAATAAAGTGCAAAACAAAACATGCTGGTGGCATTTCAAAGCAACACTGAAATATAGTTGGAGTATACTGTGACTCTATGCTCCCCAAGAATTTTTGTATTTCTGTCATAATTTATGTACTTTTTTCCCCTTTCCGCTTTTGCTTTATGAGCAACCAAGAAAAACAGGGGAGAGTACAGGAGGCACAAAATAACTGCATCCCACACAGAGGTAAAAAAAGGAAGGTTTCTTCTAACCTACTTTAGTTGGCTTATCTCAGGTGTAACTTGAAACACTAGGAGACCCAAAGGGAAACTGAACAGAGTGTAATTTTTTAAGTTTCTAGTGTCCACTTGAAGAGATGGTACAAAATATTTCAGCTTAAACTTTGACTGACCTTAACTTGTGTGCACATTGCCAGTTTAAACACTGGTGTAAGCAACGCTATTCAAAACTCTAAGCACAACATAGCCCATAACACATTGTCTTTCATACCAGCGTATGAAATATCAGCTTAATAAATACTACTCTTTCGTATAATTTTGTGTTATAAACCAAGACAAACCTCTGGTGACATGGATGATCTCTGTTCACAGAGGCTGGACCACACATGGGCAGATCTATTTGTGAGATATGAGTGCATATGTATGCAGGACACACAGTATCTCCTGTTATTAATAATGCACTGATATGATTATCCCTGGGTCTGGTTGGGCTACTATTATTAAGCTTCCTGACATGTTATCTTTCAACCACTTGTAGCTTTGATACCCTTAAATCCCTGAACACACTTAAGAGATTCCTCGGGATAGGTTCATCCTGGAGGGTACTACAGTCATACCAGCCAGGTGACCTATGGAAATGCATTATACCCTCTCCCCTCCCATCCCAAAAGATGCAATGGGGTGAGGATGTTCACCCAGGTCTCACCCTCACAAGCAGCTGGGCTGAGCCAGGCTGTGCACTGCAGACCAGGGCCTCGGCATGCAGCGGTTCATCTGCCTAATGAATTGTCCAGAATGGCATAAAGAAAACGAAACGTTGCTATCTTAGTTTTGGGGTAGGCAGACCTCCTCTGCAGCCCAGCATGTTGGCTACTTTACCAAACCCCAAAGCCTCTCAGAGATGCACCCCCAGTTTGCAGCCCTGTGCTATGCACTCCATAGTACAGCACAAAGTCAACTGCGTTCTAGCATGTAACCATGTTAAATGAGATTACTTTGCTCGTACTAAGCCTCGTTCTAAATAAGCCAGGCTTCAGAAAATGAGAAACCACAAAAATACCTGAAGCAATTTATTTTTTATCGATGTGATTCTACCAACTACAAGTGCCAGTTTAAATTAAAACTCACTCCCAGTGATCAAAAGATGCACAGCCAGCCCACTGCTTGCAAAGCTCCTCTCACTCGTGATGTTTTGAAAATAAGAGTAGATGAAATCCAAGAGATTTCTTACAGCCTTCTGGCTGTATTTAAGGCTTCGGGGAACGGGCCTTCATCACAGTTTCAAACCACAGTGTAAACAACAGTTCTTGTTACCGAGAGAAATTATGGAAAGTTTTAAAAGATCGGGTGAAGGAATTAAATATAGAACTCTCTACCTTCCTGCAATTATTCAATATATTATAGCTTATATTTAGTCAGAAAAGAGCTCATGATGAACAACATACTTACAGCAAAGACAATTATAGAGCAGAAGAGGCAACAAAGTGGATTACTGATTTCTTTGCTTTTTGAATAATCAGTCTGGGTTATTTGCAAAACATTCCCTGGGGATGTCACTTAAAATACTTCTCTAACAGTGAAAGTGATGATATTTTGGGGTTCTTCTCACAAAAATGCATCAGAATGGCTTATTCTATACAGTAGGAAGGGAAATTAAGCTGTGGTTACTGATACATCACTTTGCTTACATTTTTCCTCATTTTCTCCTGGCAGTACTCAGGGAATAAGGGCTGGCTTCTATTCCTGGACTGCTGAACTCATTTCGGAGAAACAGGGTGTCCTGGACCGTGAGTAACTCAGACCAACGTGAAAGACGATCGGGGCCAGTTGGGTTTCAGAGGCTTCATGAGTATTTGCAATATACTCTCTTCTGCTGCAGCTGTCTTTGCATGCATCCTAAGGAAGAGCTTGGGCCCAGCTCTAAAAAGGTCTGTATTCAGTGGAAATCTTGGTCCCTTTTCCAGCTCCTCAAACGTCAGTGGCACTCTGCAGGGTGGCTCAGCTACCACCTGGCCATACCGAGAAACTTAACTGGAAGCTACCTGCGGCAAGTCAGCCTTGCTTCTGATTTCAGGGTGTAAACTGGGAGTAATCCAAACAAGGTGAACCATGCTAGATATACCTACACTGATAAATGCACCGTTTTCAGAGGGTGATCCCTGCAGGCTCAGCGCTCATGGCTTGACCCCTTCAGGATAGTCTGGCCACATCCTGCATCACTTAACACGTCTCTCCTCTGGGCCCCCTGTGATGCTCCTGCAGTTCCATAACATCAAAATTATTTCATGTATAAACCTGTGGGGAGATGATTTCGTTCAAAGAGCCCAAAATAATCTGAGGGCTGTGCAGTAGTATAGTACATTTCAGCACAAAACTGAAAGTATGAGTTATTTGCCCTGGTTCGTATCATCAGGGCATGTGGAGGAGTCTGGGCTGTAAATCCCCCCAGGATGCCATTGGAGGGCTACGTGGGGCAAACAGAAACCAACCCGGGGGTGTCTCATCCACACTGCCTTTTGGGAGCAAAACCTGGAATAACTCCAGAAATGTACAGGTCTTCATTTCAGCCAGAACTAGTTGATACGCTTCAAAAGAGAGACTAGGAGTGAACAAATGCTTTGGTACTGTCCTGGTTTCAGCTAGGACAGAGTTAATTTTCTTTGTAGTAGCTGGCGTAGTGCTGTGTTTTGGATTTAGTATGAGAATAATGCTGATGACACACTGATGTTTTAGTTGTTGCTAGGTAGTGCCTACACCACTCAAGGACTTTTCAGCTTCCCATGCTCTGCCAGGTGCACAAGAAGCTGGGAGGGGGCACAGCCAGGACAGCTGACCCAAACTGACCAAAGGGCTATTCCATACCATGTGACATCATGCTCAGTATATAAGCTGGGTGCAGTTGGCCGGGGAGCGGCGATTGCTGCTCGGGGACTGGCTGGGCATCGGTCAGCGGGTGGTGAGCAATTACATTGTGCATCACTTGTTTTGTATATTCTGTTATTATTATTATTTTCTCTTCCTCTGCTGTCCTACTAAACTGCCTTTATCTCAATCCACGGGTTTACTTTTTTCCCCAATTCTCTCCCCCACACTGGGGCGGGGGAGGGTAAGCGAGCGGCTGTGTGGTGCTTAGTTGCCACCTGGGGTTAAACCATGGATGCTTTGGATGACCATGTAGATGATCAGCACACAGGGACCTGGGACTGTTCTTGGGAGCTAAGCAGTTTGGCAGTGTACAGTTGCAACCCATGCCCAGACATGGTAAATCAGATTTGATTCAAAACCTCCTGCCCCATGCATCTTGTCTATTTGCAGTGTTCTATAACCAGTAGCCCTCTTGGCAGAATCCAAAGAAACAGTTAAAATTCTGCACATTTAAATGCTCTCTGGGCAAGACTCTCCTCCCAGATCAGTGTATGCCAGCACTCAGCATTGATGTTTTGCCTTTCCTAAACGTGAAGATCTCTCTCAGTTGACAGTATCAAAGAGCAGATATCAAAGCTCAGTGGTGCCTTGAGGATCCGAGAAAAGTACTTTGCCCCCTCACAGTAATTTACACAAGGTGCGATCTACACATGGCATGGAAATGAAGCTGTCATTTTGTAAGATTCCTTGTGATATTTCAAACCTCGAGAGTGAACACTGAGCAACATGTTCATGTGACTGGAACCCCTTCATGCGTGTAGTCTCTTGCTTTCACACGTTTTGGGGCTCATCGGATATTCCTCTTACCAGTGGATCAGGTATTTGTACATTAAACTTTATAGAAATGGCAGGGTATAGAAATTTTTTGTCTGTTCAGGTCTAAGTGCTCTTTCATTTCCGTAATTTTGAATTTTTTCCCCAGGCCCACTTGTTCCTCACTGTTTTTCACACTGCTGTTCTGAAAACAAACACAAACTAGATAAGACTCTCTCTGTCTACCAAAAATTAAGTCTAGCCTAACTGGAAGGCAGAAAAAAAAAAAGCAGCATAAATACGCTTGCAGCCGTACTTTGGGGCAGACTTCAAAGTAACTCCATGCGGGGTTCCTGGAGGTAGTTTGCTCAGATACAACACACAGAGGCAGGAGTTCTGTGCAGAGCTGCATACATGAACATAAAAAAATGTTAGGCTACTTCAGTAATTTATCTACAACTTTGATGTAGCTCTCATATTGCTAACGATATGTGTGCCATGCCATTTGGGAACTGTATTTTACACTACTAGGCCAATATTCATGGGTATGTCTTCTGGCCCTTGGAAGAGGCACTTCTGTGAGAGGCAAACAAAACAGAAAAGGACATACATACTAAGTTATGTATTTTTTTCATCTGAGTTCTTCAAAATGCTAATATCTCTGAATGTGTCTTCTGAACACCTGTATTCATCTGCTGACAACCTGCTCCATAAATAATCTCTCTCACTCTATAAAAATTCCTTTGTTATCCAATTTGAGAGAAAAAAAATCCCAGGTAAAGATTCCTGTTCATTTCTCTCCCCAGTTTTTCCGTAATAAACCTCAGAAGAGAAAAAAAAAAGGAAAAAAAGATTCCTTCCCAGACAACTCTCTTTTTCCAGGCACTCGCATCACTGTAAACATATTGACCTCAATAGGAGAAGAACTAGCCCCACAGGCTCTGCTCCCAAGGCCTTACAATCAAAGGACTAGTCACTGTACAGATATTGCTTCTACTGTATCCTCAATGGACGGTAAAACACATCTCTGAAGAAGGAGTGAAAGAGAAGACATAAAGCATAAAGAAAGGGTAGAAGTGAGAAAAAGCATTCAGGAAATTCAGATGCAAGAACTGATACAGCTATTTCAAGTAAGCATAACGTGAACAGGCACAAACTGATGCTCAGGGCAATGAGAGACAATGGGAAGGGCTAATATTTTAGGACTTGAACTTGCTTTGGTGTAGTTTTGCCAGAATCGTAAGCACAAGCTCAGTTACCATCAGCATGATGCCTTTCCCTGTTTTTTTGACTACGCAGAAACAGTTGCTAGGGTCTCTGTTGTAGGTCTGCCTGAGCTCCTGCACCGACTTCTAATTAACTTCACATTTATTAGGCTTGGGAGGGATCTTCCCTGCAATGCAATTTGGTAAAGATGAATGGAAGCACAACATAAAATCCTTTTCTAGTGATGTTTCTGCAATGTCAGGACTTACTGGTAAAATGTTAAATTCCAAACCCATCACTGTCCTCCCTCTTCCTCTGTCCCACTCCAGTGGCAGAGGAATATGAAGTCCTAAGTTTCCTCATAGGATCTGAGACTCGTGGGCTGTGGGTTCCCAAACTCCATGAGAAGCAGAGTGTGCTGGCATGTCTGGGGGAGGACTCCCTGGCAGATAGATGCATTTGTGTCACACCGATAGAGGCAGAAATTGCTTTAGTTTCATATGCACTTAACTATGCCAAACTGCCACAGCAGAGAGACCAGGTAATGCAGAAATCTGGATGCCTTTTGTGTGTTAGAGCAAAAATAGGCAGATAAACAATTAAGCAAATGCATTGTATCAAGCTTGAGGTCTTGATGCTGTGAGAGAATTGGGAGAATGTAGTAAAAGTACAAATTAGGAAAACTGGGATTTTTTGATTGTTGCAGTTGAACAGGTGATTGCTTGCAAGACTGAATAATAAAGATCTTAAAAATGCTTCAAACATATCTTGGCTAACAGAAGTTAGGGAAAAACTACCGTATTTATTTGTTGAGCAGAGATTTACCATCTACAACAGCTAAATCTCTTCTGTCTTGAAGTGGCAGTAATCAAACTTCAAAGAACAGATAAGGCAAGCAATGAAAAGAGATAGAAATTTCCTGGAGACACACAGTTAGATTTTTTGATTCTCATAAAGTTTTTATTCCTTTTTTTCTTTTCTTAGGTTGTTATTAAAGCAGAGCCTCCTTCTTCTGTGGCATGTATTAAACATAGTCCTTTCTGCACTGTCTCATTTCCATTAAGCCAACTATGTATCGGATATACAGGAGTCATTTGTTTTTCCTGAATTTTAGTATTTAATATCTCTTCCTTCCAACAAACACTCACATATAGAGCTTTCATCCAGTGCTGGGATTGGCAGAGAACTTCAAAGAGAGCAGCATCCACCCCTTCCTTAGGCAGCTTTATCTTTAAACTTTGTCCTCTCACCTCCTTCCAAAATGGTGACGAGAAAGTACAATTGTATTTGGTGTGCAGTATGACATAAACGTTGTAAATAACTAAGTGTGAATAATGCCACTTAAGTCCCACTGCTGCCTTCTGCAAAGATTTGTCAATGCTGGCAACTGTTCCAGTTAGGCAAAACCCACTAAACTGGTTCCGATGGTAGGATTTGTACAACACAATATCACTTTACCATTCATCCTCCTGGCTGGGGTCCTGAAGAGCTACCAAAATGTTGTGGTCTAGAAAGAAAGAGAAGGAAGAGAAAGGAAGAGCAACCCTATACTCCATGAAGAATTACTCCAAACTTCTGCAAGTGTAGTGGGAAGGGGGTGAAGGTTGCAATATCAAGCAGAGGTAGACAACAGTAGGTACAAAAAAGAAAACCAGCAGGGAAAACTGTAGTGACAGTCGATGGTCACAATATGTCGGCAAGAACTATCAGTTTTCCTCTGCTGAGAATTGCATGTTTTGCTGGGAAGGTAATACACACAGACATAATTAAAAAGATCTGGATGAGATCTCCAGCACTCAGGCATATCATCCACCCTGCCACACCAAGCAGCCTGTGACTCAGACCTGTGACACCATTTAGTCTCCAAGTCCCATTCAGTAATATTAAAAACAATTTTGAGTACTATACCCTCACAAGAAAATGTCCTTTCCTTTCCCAGCAGCAGACGCTCACCTGGAACTTACTGATACTTTCCCATTCTTCTTCTCCTCATGTTTAATTTCCCAAGCCCTCTGCTTTCTCTTCATTATGCACTTACTTTCCAGTGGGTTTCATCTGGGGGAACAATGCCTGCACTGTTCTTCTCCAAGAACAAATAATATGATATACTTCTACATATGACACGAGACCCAATTGCATTTTTGCTTCCTTAGCTGTCCAAGGCAACTCATTAAAGAATGAGACAAAGATCTCACTCCCCAACCAAATAAACTAGGTCAAGTTTAGCACAGACCAGCAACTAAAGTGCCATATTCTGGCTCTACTGCTCAGGTAGACAGTAAGGATATACCCAATAAAACAAACATAAACCATTAACATGGAGTTGTGAACTCTAATAGGCTTCGGCTTATTGCGTTTGCAGGAGCACACTGTGCCTGTGAAGTACAGAAATTACGCATTCAGGCAAATGGTCCGGGGGATGGTTGCAGAGTGAGATCTTTCAGGCCTTTGGAGCTATTTAGCTGCTCTCAAAACACACACACAACAACTCTGATAATTACACTCAGTGCAAAACCTAGGCATGGCGCACTGGAAACCTTTTAGGGGCTCTTTATCATTTCCTGCCTTTGCCAGAATAAGGCTAATTTACTCCTATTTCTGTGGGCTCAGGCAGAGTGAGAGAAGAGAGACTGGATTGTCAGCATTATTGAAAAGATTCATGATTAGTCACACTCACTTGAAGGCAAGTTACTTGCCAGACACTACACCACTCATTAAAAGACCTGAAAGCTGGCAGCCCTCCAGCAGCTGAGAAACAGCTCCAGGGCTGGCAGGCCCAAGAGGACCTCCGAAACCCCGTGCTCTCCTGCATGCTGGAGTGCAAAAGGCCAGTTCAAGCATGCCTGGGAGCAATTGGCACCCCAGGAGTTCAGCAAATCGGTCTCATGTTCTGCAGCGAGGAAAATAAAATATTTGGGAGCCCAGCTGATGCTAACATTAAGGTAATCCTTTTTGAGGCTAGTCTGAAATTGTTGCCTTTACACGGCCCCCATTTCTCTGCAAGGCTCACACTTGGGTGGCCAGAAGATTCTTTCAGTGATCTGGGAAATTGAAGTGTTTCTTAACCTGCTTCAGCCTCTGATCCAGTTCCTGCAGGAGACATCGAGGTATGTTGAAAATGCTCTGCTAGCTCAGGCCCATGAGAGCCGGTTCCCCATTTGCAGTTTCATTTCCATGCCCTTGACTTTGTCATTGTTTTTATGTGAGGAGAAAGGGGAGACAACATCTCATTCTTCTCTCTCACACACTTGAGTGTGCATCTCTCTGGATTTGCCCCTTCTCGTTCAGCACCAGCCCAAGGCAAACTGGCCCACGTTTTCCAGCTCTCATGATGAATGCTGACTTCCCACCCACTCTCCAGAAGCATCAGAAGAACCAGATGTTCACCTGTACCTTGCAGATTATTTTAAAACAGGGAATGTGAGAAGCAGCATTAGCAACCTGTGTTTAGCTCACTTAACCCAGGCACTTTGTGGGGTACACAGGGGTGAGGGTTGGTGAGATGGGCAAGCCAGTCCGGCAGCTCCCTGGCTCCCAACTGCACAGTCCTCTTCCTCTCCCTCTCTTTTGTCTCACCATCACCCAGTTCAGCTCTCCTATCCCCTTCCTAGCTCCAGCTCTTGTGTTCATATGATCCCTCAAATATTTAAAAAGTTAACCAAGCCCCCCCAGTCCACACAGTGAGAGATGGGTGGCTCCAGGAGGCTGGTCAAGCCATGTCCACCACAGCAGAGGGAGATGGACCCTGCCCTTGGCACCCTGGGGAAGTCCCTGCAGCGTGGTGGATCAGCACAGACCTGTACCAACATGCACCTTATTCTAAGCTGAGGGCTGAGCCAGAAAAGACATCTGAAGGACTTGTATCCCAAACGGAGAGCAGCATGTGTGAGTGTGTATGGGGAATAATTACTTCTCCTAATAATCTGAAACAAAGTAGAGTTTCCATGGGGAAAAGTTCTTTTTAGTTAATCACTCTTGCTTTTCGCTATCCCTCTCTTGTAAACAAGCTTTTAATAGAAAACTAGTGCACAGTATGCTCCTATTATGCTAGATTTGTATGTTGCATGTGCAGGGAGGATTCATCTTCATACTGAAGAAGTTAAACTGCAGTGTATGAATAGCAGTCCCCACGGAGAAAAAAATCCTCTTCTTCACCCATCAGTACCAAGTTTAAACCTTGAGTGGTTGCAGTCAAGCCTTTCTCCTGTCTGCAGCGGCACTGTGTTGTAATATTTGCACTGCACAAACACCTCTGAGGAATCCTCACAGCGTGGTGGGGATGGTAGGGCTGATCTTGTCCCCTCCATCATCCTTCAGAGCTCAGTCCCAAGCCGTTCCTCATCAAAAGGCGAGGGACGACCATTACCACCACTGAATCCCAGGTGCCACCTCTCCCCCCCTTTCCTGGCCACATGGTAGCTCTGAAGGACTTCTTGTCAATTTTCACATGATGGAGACTAGGCGTTATGAGTTCCAGCTTGAATTTTTGTATACTCAGTGCTCAGTACATCCTCTGGGCCTGTGCAAGTTTAGGAGCCATGCTAGTCACACCTCATTTCTTCCAGCCATCTGCCACCATCCTCACTAGAAACAACCTGAGAGTGCTTCTAGGCATAGCAAAAGGTTGCTTCTGCTTCGTGGAGACCTGGTGCATGCCAGAAGTCACAAAATAACTTTCTCCAGTGGTCTTCATTTCCACTCCTCAGGATATAATTCTTTGTCCTTCCCTCTACCCTTGCCTCCCAGAAATACTGATCATGGGACTGTACTCTGAAGTGACTAAGTGAAATAATTTGAACCCAAAGGAAAAATAATCTATTTCCCTATGTATCCATCTGTCTACCTATCTGTTTATCTACCTATCATCTCTTTGTGGGGAGATTATTTTTTAGCCCCATCCTTCCACTGTCACATCTTACTGCCTATGGTTGTTCTGGCACAACTGAGGAGGTGGTGAGCAATAGGGCTGGTGGGACACAGGAGCACGGAAACATTTTAAGCTGGATTAAACCACTGAGGTCAATATACTGTGTAACGATGTTATCCCAGCCCAGCTGCGTGACTCTCCTGGCAGTGTGTGCTACCCCATTCCTTGCCCTGTAATTGCACATTTTGACTTTCCATGACAGACCTGACTAAGAGCTTCCCACACCTGCCCACTCCCAGCTGCTTGCTGCTGCATCCTTCCCAGTTGCCTCCCCAGTGTGCAGATTCAACTGTGCATGTGGCTACTATCTAAAAATGGATGGGTGTTGTTTTCTTTTTTTTCCTTTTCGGAAGGAAAGGAAGTGATTTGGGTCATTATAAGGAAATGCACTGAGCTGAGAAGCAGCAAAATTGGAGCTGAGGGGAAGAGTTTGGGGACGCAAGACTGTGAGGCAGGACAGAAACATATGATTAAGGTACAACATGGAAAAACACCTGGAGAGGCTTAGCCTTCTATATTCGTACAGAAACAAAAAAGAAATTAGGAAAATCCTGATGCATAGTATAACACTTCTCTTTCCATCACTGGAGCTTCTTTTGACATCTTTATTCCATTTGCTGACTCAAATCAAAGTTGTGAAGGTCTTGGATTGGGCACATATTCCTTGTAAAATGTTACCATATTTCAACAACTAGCTTCTTCTGTCTCTTGTTCCTAATCCATTCAAAACCCACAGAGGTGACACATGTGAGATACAGCAGCCTGGACCCCTTCAGCTGAAAGCGGTCTGATTCACCTCCTGTACTTACACACAGCAGTACCCTGGGCTTCCACCACTCAAAGAAACAGCTTTTTAAAATAAAATAATCTATATTCTGGGGAAAAATAAGATTTAATACAGAATTTTTCTCTAGCCAGGACCTACATTTGAAAGATTATATCCTCTTCCTTCAAGCATACTATGCTACAGAAATTCCCAGCTGTGGGACTCAGGAGTGCGGTTGCGGGAGTCAGGATTGTGGGTAGAGCCCATTCATGTTTGAGGGTGCATATTCATGCACATGTCCAGGGAGTGCATATTCAAGACATATTTTAGACAGCTGTTAATGTTGGTGCAACTTGGACAACATTTTAAAAGGCAGTTTCTCCCTCTCCTCACCACAGCCACATCTAAAGCACTTACAGTGATAAAGTTTCTAACCATTTCCCTGAACAAAGTGACCTTTATAATCTTCAAAAATCCCCTCTTCTATTCCATCCCCCTTTGCTGTCGGCACGGGTGCCAGCCACCTGCCTGATCCCACACTGCCATGCTGGAGTCCCCCAGTTCAGCAAGGATGCTTTCATTCTGTCTAGAAGGTCTTACTGGCCAAAGCTGAACCTCTTGGTCACAGATTCATGTCCAGGGCTTTCTGGAGACTTCTGGAAACACCATGAAGCCTACCATAGAGCTGCCACGTCCTGCAGAGTGGAGAGGGAGCCTACAGCCTGTGTTGGGCAAGAGTTGGTACGTTTTCAGGAAGCGGACGGCAGACAGCGAGTGCGAGAGCGTAGGACGTGTGCGCTGTGGCAGAAAGCGATGAATACCAAAGAATCCCAAAATTATGAGTTGCAGCCCACAAGTGGTTCCAGGGGAGTTTCCATTCGGGGCTGTGACTCAGCAAAGCTACTGTCACAGACAATAGCGTATCGGTCTCAAGTCACCACCAAAACCAACTTTGACGATCGGCCTTTTCTCAGATGAGTGATTGCCTTGCCCCCATGGTTTTTCATAACTACCATTTTGCCCTCACATAAAATGTTGACAAGGCAAGAAACCAGAAAACTCTAGGCTCTGGTGGAGTTGGTTTCAAAGTTAAAGCACAAAACCCATGGTAAAACACCTTGGCTGCACACATGACTTGTTGAGAAAACATCTGCTCAGGAGCAACCTGGCCTGGAAACTGGCTGCGAGGTAGGTTAGCTCAGTGTGCTGGAGCCGTGCAAGGTTCACCATGAGATGGCAGCCTTCCCCACCGCCTTTGCACACCCCGCATATTGCAAAGAAGATGTACCAACCCCAGCTTCAGCACAGAGCAGTTCTGTCTTCCCGGCAGAGATGGGCTGCCAAGAATTTAACAAAGCGCTCCCTTAAAAAAAAAGAAAAAAAAAGAAAAATCAGCCTTGCTTTGCAATACACACAGTGATCCCTTGGTGAAATCCTTTTCTTTCCTTCAAATAAACCCCAAATTTAGTAATTACACATTTTCAGTGCATGTTCTCCCCACACAAATATACCAGCTGCAGACTGTCCCCACAACTGAATTTGGCAGTCCTCAGCTACATCAGGCTCAGGATCAGCATGGCACATCTCTGTCTCCCTGGTGCTGCTTTGCGCTTGGTAAAGGCCCCCGCACGCTGCCAGCCACAGCACAACTAGAGGGGGCCTTTCATGGGTTGAGGGACAGCAGGAGGTGGGGTGGACAGGCACTATGAAGCTCAATGTTCCCATGGCTCCAGCACCTTCTGGAAGCACATTCAACATGATGTTGATGGAAAGTGCTGGCATGAAGGGGTAGGGGTAGAGGGCTGTTGGCCCCATAGCAATCCAGCAAACTCAGCTTGTGTTGAGGAGCCCATCAGGACTTACACTGTGGAGCAACTTGTGCCACCCTTTCCTTTAAGGACACAGAGAGACCAGGCAGAGCTCTACCTCATGCTGGTCACACCTGTACGTTATATCACAGAGAAGATCCAGACAGATTTGGAAATATCAGAATATCTTCCTACTCTCCTGGTAGTCGTACAAGTAGGAGATAACCCAGGGGACATAGATACCACAAACTTATGGAGAAATAAAGGAAAAAAGTCAGCCACTGAGCTGAGTTGTCTTAAATAAGAGGGGGTCAATCCACATGTAGGCCTGTGTCATTTTAAGCCCGTTTCAGTGAACTTTGGTTTGAAAGTGCACTAATGTGAATCTGGAGAATCAGCGTTGCCTTGGATGAGTCAGACAAACTCTCATATGTCAGGCACCGACTTCAGTCACACCACTGTGAATCTGGGCTTACACCTCTGCAGGCGGTAGTACGATTTCAGTGGGATAATTGTGCAACCGTGATCAAAATCTGCCCCGCTCACCTCAAGGTGTTGTACTGGTATCACCGACAGCAGCATCTGACCCCTTTGCAACTTCAGTCTTCACTGGGTTTACATGTGAACAGAGGTCAGCCACTGAGTGCACCGCTGACAACAGGAGGAGGCAGAAGGATAAATGAGCAGGACTTGCCTCTAATATAAGCTTCACTCAACGCCGCTGTACAGCTGTGTCAGCAGGGTTGTCAATGTGGCCCAGCCTGCTCCCCTCTCCAGGATCTCCAACCTTCATTTTCAGAGCTAGATCCAGAGTAACTTCATTGCCTTCAACAAAGCGATTCCCAACTGGCCCTCACATAAAGAGAGGCTGAATCTGTCCCTCTGGTTTTTCATTAACACCACACTTGATGGCTTTCTAATTGTGCCAGTGAGTCCCACTATGCCTTTCACAGCTTTGCTCAGGTTATAAATACAGCGGGCGACTTTAAAATCACAAGCAGCAGCCAAGCTTGTATACTGAAAACATTCAAATATAGATGACTTTTCACCTTTACTTGCCAGAGGCCAAATTCTTTCAAACGATGATAAACCTTATTTAACCAGGAAGTCTTCAAAATTCTGGAGTGGGCCTAAAGGTCATGAGGTCTGAGATGACCTTGAAAAGTGACTTTTATCTCAGTGGACATCCTGGTGACTCAAGGCTTAAACAAATAAGTTCTGATATCTAATTGTCCCAAGAGCAGGTCTCTGGTGCCAAAGGTTATATACTTAGCGTGGTATTCTGTGCAGATATGCAGAACTGGGAGCCATTGTATGTATTTGCTCACAATTAACCGGGATTACTCCTAATTAATAAATACAGGTCTTTAGTAGGAGGAGGATTTGGAACTTCAAGGATATGCAGGCTTCCTGCAAAATGCATGGCACTTGATATGATGATTACACAGGATCAGAAGATGCAAAGCCAGAGGCAGAAGGATGATCACTAACCTTTAGGTCTGAGCACAGAGATTTTGTTATTTTGGAGGAAAGCAAGCAAATAACATGGATGCAATTGCACCAAAGGCACTTACGCACAGACCAAAAGCTGGCAAGCTGTGCATGAAGCTCCAGCTATTCCTGTTCATGCTTATGGAAATAACACATGGGCCAAGCAAACAAGGTAGTAGAGGCAGAAGACAAATGAGGGAGCAGGGTGAGAAGAGGCCTGCGTTAAGGCTGGAGCTCCGAAACCACCAAAAAGATGTGGAAAAGAGAGAAGCAGCAGCAGAGTTTGTATGCTGCAAGCCTCCAGGGTCTCAAGGCACTGCATGAGTAACAGGCTAAGCATGCAGGGCTGAGTGGAGTGCCGCTGGGCCATCACCCAGGCAGGGCAGCCCTGTTGCAATTCCATTCATCTGAGGACACTTACTCCAGGGGTTAATTGTGGCAAGAACCACAAAGGTACAAAGGTGCTTTTGAGGCCCCTGAGTATTGCTGGGCAATCCAAAAAGGTTCTGTCCGACCCTGTAGGTACTCTGGCATTCAGAAACGTCTACCCCTCTGTGACATGTAGAAGTGGTGTCCTTTTGCTTGTGACTGGAGCATCTTCCTCCATTCACTTTAGCATTGCAGTCTGAAACTCTGTGATACCTAACTCTGCATCTTCTCCTATATTCCTTAGCTTGTTTTGAGCCTGGCCAGATATGAGACCCCTGCAGTGCACCCAGCAGCTACTGTGTTTCACATGCATAGGTTGTGGATATCTATAAAAATCCTGTGATTCTTCACCAGCAAGGATTATAAATATGTTCAGTAACAAGCTGGGAAACTAACTTCAGGGCTCCTTCCTTGCAACAATTTCCTTGCTTTCTTGCTCTTCCTTGCCTGCTTTCTCTCCTTCGGTTCAGGTCTCTTTGGCTCTAACTCTGGTTTTATCCTGATTATCTGTAGACATGTATGTGAGTCATATATGTGAACATTGGCATTTCTACTCCCTAATAATATGCCGCTTTTATCACAGCCAGAGTAGGAATTTAGAAGGTACTTTACTGTGTATGTTGCAAACAAAAGGATGCATATCAGAAACCACAGGCTGGTCTTCAAGAGCCTAATCATTACTACAGAATGTAATGGAAAGACTTGCCTTAAGACAGCTGTTCTGTTGCTGTAGATCAGTCCCACATCATGAGCTCGATGCTGAGGGTGCCTGAAGTGAATGGGGGAAAAGAGCAATTGCCAGCAAGTTGCATGGGGAACCACCTTATCTCACTAATAGCATATGCCACACAGAAAGCTGGGTCTTAAATCCCGTCTCTGTCAAAGACTTGAGTCCCTTATTCTTGTCTGAAAAGGGGTATTTCCTTCCACTTAGAAACCACAGTTCTAAATCATTTTCCAGGACTTGGTCGTTTAAGCCCTTTGAAACCTCTCCCAAAGAACATCTGACAAAGAAGGTGGAGTTTATACCCATATCATCTTCCTGTCCATTAGCTCAACATTTAGAGCATAACTACATCCCCCTCTTCCCCAGGCAGTGGAGGGAACTAAGCCCATTTCCCCCAAGCCAGCACTGTCTGCTGCAGGTCTGACTAGAAGAGGAGAGCCAGCACTCACCAACCTGCCATCACCACTCATTGTGCCAAGCCCACACCACTTCAGTAAATCCTGCTAATCCCACTGCCAAGCTGTGCTGGAGGTCAAACAACACAGGACTGGAGAGGATGAGCAAGGCAGATCCTGAGGTGATACCACTGCAGTCAAGACGGAGCCCTTTCTGAGTATATGCAGGCAGAGCTGTGCTGGAGATAGCTTGGTCCCTTTTGATTAAGTAATGGCTGAAATCAGAGACAAAATCCAAACTGCCTGTTACAGCCTGCTTCAGCGCCCCCCCTTCTTTGTTGCTGCTCTTTTGCCTTTGACCATATCAGTCTTCATTTCAGGAGGCAGCTCCTTTTGCTCTACACAGTCTCAGACTCAGACATGGATGACTGCCCCATCTCCTGCAGCCCCACTTCATGTCTCTTCCCTCATGTCCCTGCCCCAAGGCCTCTCACTCCTCTTTCTGAACAAGGTGATCTTAAAAGGCTGAAGTGTTCCTGTGAGCAGAAGTAGATCCTGAGGCATTTGGGGAACTTTACGGTTGAGCACAAAGGTCCCCGGGGGTGGCAGGTGCTGCCAGGGTTCAGTGGCAGCACAGCTGGGCATTTGAGAGTCATAGTTTTGCATGCAGCATCTAAATCCTCCTGTGGCTCCAGCCACAAACCTTACAGCCTAACCCCCCAGACAGCAGAAACCTTGTTCGGAGGGATAATGAGCGGTTGTGTCACCTGTATGTTTCCAGGGGAATTTTGTGCTTTGCTGGTCCTCTGAAAAACAGGGACATTTGAAGTAAAAATTTCTCAACAAAGTACTGTCACTGAACTGGTGAAACAAAACCTGGCTGTATTATTCTGTATAATCAGACAATACCACTCTGATACAGATTGATAGCCATATTCAAGGCATGCAAACGGCAAAGTGTTACTCATCTAGAAAAAGGGTATCACAGTTGGGTTGCAAGGCTGGGCTCATTATTTTTTTGCTATACATCAGCAGTTTACATAGCAAAGGCTTCACTTCATTTAACAGCAGAGCTCATTCAAAGCAGGTCAGTGTAAGATACTGTATTTATAGGGCAACCGGCTTGCCTTGTAACTCTGTATCACTCATGTGTCACACCAAATTTATACCTGTAAATTTCTCCTCTAAATTCTCCTAGCATTTCTATGAATTTTATACCCTATCAGTTCACCAGTGTGTTTACATACCCTTTCCACACTTAGATTGGTTTTTAATTCCAAAGAATTGTTGAGTCAAAAAGTTCTCTGAATGATGGCTAATCAAAGACTAAGCAGCCTTTGCACTTGGTAGAAAATGGCAATAATTCACTTTCAGTTGAGGTTTCTTCTCCTTTGGGCACACACGCACACAGACACATCCTACTATTAGCTGTGTCAGATAAATCTGGGAGTAGCTAGGCTAAGCAAGATAAATATGATGGTGTTAATAGGTGAAATTTCAGTGGTAAGGTCCAGAGCTAAACAATTGTTTACAATATTCATTATATCCAGCCCTTAATTCCACTGATGGTTTTATTTGTGTGCATCAGGTTTTCAGGATTTCTGAAGTATGGGAAGTAAATAGGAAACTCGGTTGTGTGTCATGGCAAGTGGAGCCTCCAGCTCTCAATGGCTTTATCCAACCTGTGCTTACTGCTATCGCAGAAGTACCCAGGGCAGCAGGCATGCTGGAGGGGAGAGGTACTGGTGTGCTCACCTGCGTCCTGCTCTGACAGGATGGGAGGATGTGGCCAGAGAGCATATGTGGAGGTAGAGGTTTGCAAGCTCTCCTCAGTTTGCTGCTACAAACCTAGCCTGTGAGAGGTGCTCCTAGCTTTATCTGTATTGTTTTGCAGAGCATAGCTGGGACTCAGCTGACACTGTGAAATCATCTTTTGAGGGGTTGATACATATTTACACTCCTGTCCTCAAGATAACACTAATAGCAATAATAACAAATAATAATGAAACAAGATGATTCTTTTGGGAAGAAAAAGAAATGTATTGACCAAGACACTGAAGAGATTTATTGCCAGAATAAAAATTATAGTAAATGGTTTTGAAATTAATTCCAAGGTGAAACATTTCCTCCTCATCATTAAAGGTTATTGATGCGCTTAGGAAGGATGAATGTACATAAAGATTGTCCACTTCTCACATTCTAACAGTTCTCTACTAAAGGACACCACAATTATTCACTCATTTATATCCTTGTACTGTCCTGGCTACACCAACACTACAATATGTGTTTGCATTCTTGTATGTGTAAGTGGTGGTGGAAAGTCTGGGGGGAAAAAATAATGCTAAGGTTGCCCAGTCTTTCTCATTAAGACTTCCCGCTGCCCCTATAAATTAATTTCAGCTTTAGAGCTGGACTTATGAACATCCAGTGTCTGCCTCAAACTGACTGAAACCTCATCTAGAGAGTGAATTATCTTGTGATTCATATTGGAGCTAGGAGAAAAAAGGCAGAGGCTGTCCAATGCTGTCCCCTCAGAAGCCCTGCTGTCATACCCATACGGTTATTCTGCCCTTAGTTTCTTTGCTGGATTGCCCCAAAAAGAAGCACCACTTAATTCTGGCAATATATGAGAAATGGGTGCTTATCGCAAGGAACTTGCTGGATATTGGCTCATTTGATACACCCAGCCAAACTAATCCACTATGAGTTGGTGTGGTGGGTTGACCCTGGCTGGATGCCAAGTGCCCACCAAAGCTGCTCTGGCATTCCCCTTCTCAACTGGACAGGAGAGAGAAAATATAACGAAAAACCTCGTGGGTCAAGATAAGGACAGGGAGATCACTCAGCAGTTACCATCACAGGCAAAACAGACTCGGCTTGGGGAAAATCAGTTTAATTTATTACCAACCAAATCAGAGTAGGGTAATGAGAAATAAAACCAGATCTTAAAAACACCCTCCTCCACCCCTCTCTTCTTCCCAGGCTCAGCTTGACTCCCAATTTTCTCTACCTCCTCCCCCTCGAGCAGTGCAGGGGGACAGGGAATGGAGGTTGCGGTCAGTTCATCACACGTTGTCTCTGCCGCTCCTTCCTCCTCAGGGGGAGGGCTCCTCACACTTTTCCCCTGCTCCAGCATGGGGTCCCTCCCACGGCAGACAGTCCTCCATGAACCTCTCCAACATGGGTCCTTCCCACAGGCTGCAGTTCTTCATGAACTGCTCCAGCGTGTGTCCCTTCCACGGGGTGCAGACCTTCAGGAACAGACTGCTCCAGCATGGGTCCCCCATGGGGTCACAAGTCCTGCCAGCAAACCTGCTCCAGCATGGGCTCCTCTCTCTCCATGGGTCCACAGGTCCTGCCAGGAGCCTACTCCAGCACAGGCTTCCCATGGGGTCACAGCCTCCTTCGGGCACATCCATCTGCTCCAGCATGGGGTGCTCCACAGGCTGCAGGTGGATATCTGCTCCACCATGGACCTCCATGGGCTGCAGGGAGGCAGCCTTCCTCACCATGGTCTTCACCATGGGCTGCAGGGGAATCTCTGCTCCGGCACCTGGAGCACCTACTCCTCCTCCTTCTTCACAGACCTTGGTGTCCACATAGTTGTTACTCTCACATATTCTCACTCTTCACTCCAGCTGCAGTTTGTGTCCTGGTGGTTTTTGTTTTTTTTTTTTCCCCCCTTCTTAAATATGTTATCACAGAGGCGCTACCACTGTCGCTGGTGGGCTCAGCCTTGGCCAGCGGTGGGTCCATCTTGGAGCTGGCTGGCATTGGCTCTATGGGACATAGAGGAAGCTTCTAGCAGCTTCTCACAGAAGCCACCCCTGTAGCCCCCCTTCCACTACCAAAACCTTGCCATGCAAACCCAATACAGTTGGCCATAGTGTCTGTTTGGGAGTAGCCTGGGTGGACTTGATGATCTTAAAGATCTTTTCCAACCTAAATGATTCTATGATTCTATGACTACAGGGAAGTAGTCTGTTTCTCCCCTGCAACATTGTGTTAGGTTTGAAATAAAATTGCTCTGAATGAATGTACTCTACTGATTGCTATGGCAAAGATATCGTATGTCATAAATTCTGCTCTCTTACTCACCACAGGCAGATTGTCCTTTGGTGGCAGTAATGCAAACCTGGGCTGAAGATGGGGAGTATCGCTCCATGGCCAGTAAGACACTGTCTGTGTGCAGCTTGCTGTGGAGCCTTGGAGATCACAGATTTCTAACAAATTTTTGTGAGTCTTAAATATTCTTATAGAAGTGAAAGACAAACAAATGACTCACAGAAGGAAGAGAAATTAAGATTATTTTCCCCACAGAAAACTCCATATTTGTTTTGTCTCTAATTGGAATGAAAGTTAATGTACTAACATTATTTGAGGGATCCCAAGTTCCCCCAAAATTGTTTCTTAAATGTAACACAAAAATGTTTCAATGTTATGAACTAAAACAAAGTGTTTGATTCTTTCCAAATCCAAGTATTTCATTCTGTATGCCGATGCATTTCACTGACGGTCAACTCAACTTAAGCTACACTCAACGTCTCAGCAAGATCTTTGTACTCCACTGTCTTTTGTTGTTCTTTTTCCCCATAGGATTGAACTTCCTAGACAAACTATACTTCCTATAATGTGTCTGCAAGGGCTCCCTTGATACCAGCTACAGCTCTCAGAAGGCATAGGCACTTTAATGGAACATTTCTAAAAGAAACAGAGGTTGATTTTCCTGAAGGAGACATACAGAAAAAGAAGAGAGTCATGGAAAGTTAAGGTTTTGTAGAAAGTGCAATTTCAGTGGAAGTTTTCCAGGTGAGCAAGAGCAAAACCAGCTATTTGTAATATTGAGAGTAGGCTGAAAAGCTAAGTAAATAGACCCGGACTGCCACATGTCCTGCCCATTCCACCCCCCATGACTTTGTCCTCATTCTTATCTGTGGCAGCATTTGCCAGCCCTAGACCTAGGTGTGACTCTTCTAAAAGTAAAGCATGCAGGTGTCTAAATTACAGGGGAAAAGGAGGAGGAGGAGAGGAATGAACTTCCTGGAGGTTTCAGTTTCCATAGCTCTGCTTCTTATGCAGACAGAGGCAGAAATGCAAGTACATGAGCTAGGAGTAACTGAAGAAAATAAAGAAAAGGCTGCTCTGAGTTCTTGCTTTAATCTATTCTCTCAGACAAAGGTTAAATTACCATTTGAATGCCACTGCAGAAGAGCTAATAATGTTGCTTTTATGTTCCAAGGATCCTCTCTCTTGATAATACAGACTTTTCAACTCCAATTAAGGAAAGCTGTGGTTCCAATCATCTGTATGCTGAAGATCCCTGGTTTTGCCATCCAAGAGCTCGTTGCCCTGTTGCTCCCTCATTGATTTCCCGCAGTGCTTCAGGTGGTGCTTCAGAAACAGCTGACTGTGAGGATATGCTCCTGTAGTTAGAGAGAACGGAGCTATACTTTGAGGTCTTTATGAAATTATGCCAAGTGGCTTGTGATTTCCAACTTCTGGACCCCAGGGAGAAATCTGAACCCCGGCTGAGAGCTGAACAAAAACCATGGTACTGTATTACTGTCCAAGAAAACATTTTTGGACTACATTTCAAAATACACTCTCCCTCCTGATTAGGATACTGTGTTTTCATTGCCATTTAGAATGGATTTAGCTATCTACGGAGGTTATCCTGCAGACTTTCCAGGCTTTCCCATTGTAAGTTATACGTACACTAAGGAGGAAATCAAAACAAATGCATATTTGTCTTCATCACTGACAATGGTGTCAAGTGGAAGAAAAAAACAGCCAAAGCAGCAAAAGGAATAACAAAACTACTTACAAAGAACCGAGCCAGTATATATAATTTTTAAAAGGGCTGCTAATTGTTCAGCACAAAAATCCCCAGCTCTGCAGGTTGCAGTGGGAAACCATTTGCAGAGCGATGTATCAGGGTCCAAGTGAGGACAAGGCACAGTCCATCCTATCATCGGTGTTTGCTCCTGACTTTCCCCATCTTCACAAGCCACGGCTGACACTCCTCTGGCTCAGAGGCCCCGCTGGAGCTGTATTACCTCCTTCTGCAGTTGGTCTTACACTGCTTTGGATGAGCAGGGAAGAATGTGTCCAATTGGCCAGGGCCCCAGGTGGGGAGAAGCCCAGCCCCAGTTCTCCCTAAAGCCTTAGTCAGCTTCTGAGAGATGTCTCTATTCATGAGTATCAAATAGGCTGAGCACATCTGGGAGGACATTTATGGCAACCCTGAGTCAGGCCTGTGCTTCTCTGGTCCAGGAACCTGCCCCTACAGGGAACCTGCATCCAGAGACAGTTATTTCCCAAACCAGCAAGGCAGAAATTCATTTAGGCCCTCTCATATATTCCTTCTGTGAGGGTTGTCTTCACTGCTAGCTCAGGGTATTTACATATTCCATATTCCCATTTATGAACCCTTTATGAAGATAATGAGACTCTAGGGACAGATCTGCTGGAGATGGTGCTGGAGAAACTAAAAGATCCTCAATCATACCCTGCGTGCTGATGGTATGACCCCTTTCCCAGTGCTCAGGCCTCCTCAGAAAAGCCAGGGTGGAGCTCTGTTCTGACTTTAGTACATTAATTAATGGCTGGAGTTGATGTGACTTGTGGAAAAGGAGCAGGGCCTGAATCTACTTACAGTCTCTGTTCAGCTCTGTGTCCACCCTCTATAATTTGGGAAGCTCCTCATATGAACACTACTGCACTTGTCTCAAAGTCCTGAATAGTTCCACACATACGCACTGCACAGGAGAATAGGACTGCAGGGCTCCCAATTGCACAAGATGCCTGTCTAACCCTTCCATGAATCCGACAAAGCTCTTGGCTTTTGGGATGTGTGGCAATAAGTTTTGCAAGATAGTTCCGTGAAAGGTCAAAGACCTCTTTCCTGCAACTGAGTATGTGAAAGTATGCCTCCTCATTATTATTACATTGCAGTGGCATTGCAAACACTATGGCCTTGCACACACTAGGAGCAGCTGCAGTGTTCCATTTTATGGCTCTGCTCCACCTTTGGTATCATTGCTGGGAAGCATCAAATCAGCAGCAGGGAGCTCGGCTCCTGCATGGTGAGCATGTGGCTACCTGGAGGCAAACCCCAGAAAGGCACAGGCAAAAGAAAAGTTCCTGCTGAAGCATCTCAACACCTCGCTCAGCCTAAACCCAACTGGCAGCCCAGAGCTAGAGGTTCCTCTGCTGTTTCCCCAGGGGTGCTGACCCAGTGAGGCACACTCTGGACATCCTCCCCACAGGCTGACCAGGTTGGATTCCATGTAAGATTCAGTGGCAGCTGCTCAGAACATCACTGAAGGAGAAGCGCCACTAAGCTTTAGTTAACTGGCTAGAATTCTCATCCTGAATGTGGTCAAGCAAAAACAAATCAAACCCTCCATTCCTCCTTTTCAAAGAAAGACTTAAACTATCAAGCTACAGGAGAACTTTGAACATGCTAGGTATGAAGGAATGGATGACTGAGGAAGGGAGCAAGAATCTCCAGCCTCACATTTGATACTCTCCCTTCACTTGAGCATGGCTCTCCGATGTCTAGTAAGATACTTCAGCCATTGATAGAAACAGTTGCTGTCCTCTTGCTTTCATGGCCCGATTCATTAATAAAGGAAAACACAGAAACCCAGGGGTTTATATCTTTAGGAGGTGGCTCACATGGCTAACCTAGGTATCAGGCATTACAGAATTTAGCATGGCAGCAGCCCAATCGACCTTTGTATCTGGCTCCCCTCCATATGCATGTGAATCTCTGTTATCTGACAGCTCAGAGGAAAAGAAAGAGGTGCCTTCCCACATGGCAGCTTGTTTTTCTGAAGACATTGTAGGATATTCTGTGCAGATATTTTAAACATATTGTCACAGAAATGGCCAAAAAGTGAAGTTCTTTTTAGGTTTGCACTGCAGTAAAGTACAACAGTACTTTAGCCATACAGCAAAACGAGCATCAGAATTTAGTTCTAAGCTCTCAGACTGACACAAATAGCTACAGACCCTTTAATTGTTTTCAGACCGTTTAATTTATTATTTGGTTTCCTGCTAAATTAATCTATGCATCTGTCAACTCACAATGCAAAAACTCACAGGACTTCATGGCCAATTAAACACTTCTGGCAGAGGAAGAACTCCTAAAATTGAAGTAAATTGTATTAAAAGCTATTATAAAGCCTTTCCACATTGTCACAATGGGGCAAAAAAACTTCAGTTTGTATTTGGATCAAGCCACTTGCAAAAAAGTCATTGTATTCAGTCAAAGATCTTATACATCTTAATGGTGTCTTTGCTTTCTGTGGTGGGTTGAGAAAGGAAACCAAGTAGTTCTGCGAGAATGGATATCAATGATGCCTCATATTCTACAGATCTGTGTTTCGTGGTTTATGGCTATCTAAGGCTATCACTGTGCTTGGGGAACCCATATGGTCTCTCTTTTGCTGACAACATATAAATACACTTGCCAGTCTTCCTCTACTTGGGAGATTTGTAGGAGGTATTTGTGGAGTTTTGTACCTCCACCTGGGTACTTATGTTCTTGAAACAGTAATGTAATCTCTCTCACATTTGTCTTCCTTTGTTATCTAGGGTTCAACTTGGCCAAGAATAGAAAAATGATTAGTGAGGGATGATCAGACAGACTGATCACACCACATGATCCCATCATTCTGATTTCACTAGGAAACCAGGCTGAAAAATGAACAGTTATCTAGAAACCAATAATGTTTTAGTGTGACTTCATGAACTACATCTTTCCTAAAAACTTTAAAAATTTCTCTGGAAATGTGTTTGAAGAAATACATGGCACTAGATATCTGACTCTTAGGAGTCACACTTGCCTGGACAGAGGTAAGCTGATCCACCCCGGATCACAAAGAACAATTTCTTTTCACAATATGTTAGCAGCAACTGGGTTTTTTCCTTTTTTTTTTTCTTTCTGGAACAATGAACAGGAGTTATCTGTTACATTCAAGTGAACATGGGCCCACAACATTTCCTGCATCAGTTCCCTATGGAGAAGGCAGGATGTTTAGGAATCATGATGCTGAGGACAAAGGTTGGTCAAAATACCCCACCAGCCCACTGCAGGAGTGGAATAATGGCTTCAGTGGTATTTTCCATCAGAGAAAACCAAAAATAAATGTAGTTCAACTTTGTTCAGCGGTGAGCCAACAAAAATCACTTTCGCCTCTGACAGAAGCCTGTCTCAAGTCCAGGACATGTCCAGACAAGGGTGTATTTCTCACTTCCCTGATCTCCAATACAAGGCTAATAAATTTTAAAAAAATCTGTGCCACAGTCAGTTAACATACATATTGCTCAGTGACAACGCAGACTGTTTGATCTTTGCTCTAAGGGTAAAGCACCATTTCAGGGTTGCTTGGCAGCTCTGTTTTCCTTCCCTTAGAAAAAGAGATGAATTCATTTAGAATCACGGGCCATGGAGAAGGGAGTTCAGGTGTGGCAGAAATGGCAGGTGGCTAGAGCTGACTTGACAGCAATTAAATGTACAAATCTTTGATTAGGCTCACGGGAATGGAGTCATTAGCTACAGCGAATAGACCAGCTTGCTTTCCACTGCCTCATTAGCCATAATACCGATATTACTTTAAAAAGCCTGGAAAAAAGCCCTCCCACACAGAATTAGGAAAGTTGAGTTTCAGGGGAAAAAAAATAAGCTAGTGTAAGCATTTTCTAGCCGAACAAACAGAGCCTGGCTTTTCTGCATGGTCACTGACAAGAAAAGCCTCATGTTTGCTGTACTGTGAGATAGCCCCATACTCAACGCTGCAAGCAACGCATTCACAGAGATCAACAAGTTGCTTTTGGCCACTGAAATTTAGTAACGGCCTCATCAGGCAGCATCCTGCTGTGCTCCAGTTCCGAATATTGGTGCCTTTAACAACATCCTACCCTGCAAGTGAAGACCTTTGGTCAGTCGCACAGTGGAATTATCATGCTGAATATAAATTGCACATAAATCTCCAAACTAGCAGGCTTAGCCCAGGGGAAGATTTGGCTTGGGCTTTATTTATCTTCCTGTAACATGACTGGTTGAAGAAGGGCTGCAATAACAACATTCTGCCGTAAATTAACGTCCTCCCACCCCCGACTTTACCCTTGCTATTTCACGGAAAGTTCATAATGAAATAATTTGTACCCACTCACCCTTTTTCTTCCAGTCTTCCTCCAGTATTTTCTATCCCACCAACTTAATTTCTTAGGCCTGCTAAACCAAAGAGTCCTCTGACCAAAGGGAATCAGAAGAAGCGCTTTCCCCCAGGGCCCTCATGTAGGGGTTCAGGGCCAACAAGTTGACTGCACAAAAGCTGTTCAGGACATAGTGAGGGCAGTGGCTTCTCGCCTCTTGCGTTGCTCAAGCAATAAGCAGCACAGCTGAACTGGGGGCAGAGGGAAATTGTGTTTGCAAGTCAGTGACAAGACTGCTAGGCCAGGGCTTCGCCCTCTACAGCAAGAGCAAGATCAGAAAAAAGGATGCCATGCTTCCTTGGGATTAATATGGTCCTCTCGTAACATGGGGCACTGAACTGTTGTGCACTCATTACACCATCCCTTGTTTGCTGGTGGAGTTTATGTTCAGGCACCTCTGGATCCCACGGGTCTGTTCTGTCCCAGTGGTTGGACAATATTGCCGGTTCCATGACTTGCTCCTTCCAAGGTTTCACAGGGACAGGATGCTACAAGAGATCTCTGTGCCACGGGTGACTTACCCATATAGGCACTGGTTGGAAAATTTCAGTTTTCACACTGGCATAGTTTGAAAATAATTATGTGGACTCCCTGCAGTAATAACCATGTACTTCACCTTCTTTAGGTGTATTTGTTCTTCACATGCCTTTTGAGATGCAAGAGCTATGTATAGAAGAGGAACTGAGCTGAATGGGATGCTTCCTCTGAAGAAGGAGGTTCATATAGTCAGAGAAAAGAAGTCTAAAATAAGTGGTACAAATCATCTGCTGGAGTTACCTGCAGAGAGACAGGTAACTCTATTGAAACAGAACATCCAGCCTAATCTCGATGTCTCAGTGACTGCCAAGGTCGGGTGAAACACATCCCATGTTAGTTGACCAGCTCACACTTAAGCTAAAAGACTCATCAGGATGGCCTTTCCCAAGACCATGCCAGCAGAGGACTGACTGGATCTTCCTGGTCTGATATGGCATCTAAACAGCTCACAGATTCAATAAAAACAGAGCAATCTCATCAGCTGTGCAACACTGTTTTTCTTTCCAAAATGGTGATGTTAGAAATACAAGGCGGGATTCGGTCAACAATATCCCTGGAGCATCTTTGTTTTATTTCAATGAGCAGTGAACTTCCATGTTGAAACAAAATATGCTGTGAAAAAAAAAGAAGTGGTCTTTGCAGGAGGGGAAACCCCAGCAAAGAGGGAATGAAGAAGAATAAGGATAAATTTAAGAGGAAGGAGAAAATAGAAAAACCTGCTAAACAGCTCCTAAATTATTCTATGGTAGAAAATACAAGCTGCATTGCTTTTGCTCTTTCAGTGTCTACCTCCTCTGTGTTTTAATGACAGCTGAGTGTGTAGCCTGACGGGCATTTTTATAAGTCTTCCTTGATTCCTACCTGCTTATGTATGCACCCAATTTCCTTTGCAGACCTGGTCTTGAGTGATTTCACTTTAGAATCAGACCTCTGAGGATGCTGCGTCACACCGCAGGTCACTTTTTACATGGGAATTAAAGCCTCAGCAAGCTCTGATAGATGCAGAGGAGAAGACCAACTTAAGTTGCTCCTAATTCTCCTGCACGCCCCTCTCTCGGCGCTTGCTTCTCCTCAGAGCAGTCAACAGCAGGAGGCTGACTCCACTTCAGCAGTGGCAGTTCATCGCTTGATTTCTCAATGGAGCTCCTGAGGCATGGACACAGGTCCTCTTCTGCTGACTCTGCTGTGGGGATGGTAACTTCCAGCCAAGGAATGGAAAAGACATTGGTGGGCTGCAATTGCCACAGAGGGTTTCTCTGGAGATCATTTGTCAGAGTGGTAAGTGATTTAAAAGCCTTGGAAAAGTTCTCTATGACTTAATATGGCTTTTCCATCTCTAATTTCTGTGGCTCTGAAGAAAGTGCAAAGGGTGTAAACAGTGAAGCAGAAACCCTTTCCAGTCATCTTTTTTTTGTTTTTTTTTTCTTCCCATTCACAGCAAATATTTTGGTAAAAAGACCCACTAAAACAGAAGAAGATTAAGCAATATCCAGAGCTGCAACTGTAAAACTTGCAGTCCTCCACCATCCCACTGCCCAGCCAAAAGCTGTGGCACAGCCAGGATGGAAACAGGAGGAAAATGCATTTTTCACCATCTGTTTTGACTCTGCTGTAGGGCTTAGATGACCTGTTGGTAAAAGTGCCTGTGTCCTGTCTCCGCAACAGATATATCAGTTGTAAATTATCTGTCCAGTTTTGCCATTGTGAGTAGGGCCCGGTGGGAATTAATGGCACCGTATTATTGTTGTTGTTGATGGATAGCCTCCAAAAAAGACTAGCTTCCCTGCTGCTGTCCATTGGGCCTCAAACACTGGTGATGGGAATATTTCTATTTGGGGCAGTTCTGTGTTTTGGGAAGCAGAGGCGGAGATGCTGAGCTCTCCGGTGGGTGCCCCACGCCAGCACAGGCAGGAGTGCCTGCCCATCCTGCTGCTAACTTGTCACTTTGCTGCTCGGCGTCCCGTTACACACGGTGGGGGCTGGGGGTCGGAGGGGAGAAGAGAGCCAATTTGTAGTCATGTTACATTTCCTACTTCAAAACTCTGTTTTTACAACTATTGGCCTCGGCTGCCCTAGGAGCTCTGGCCTCCACAGCGGGCTGTGCTGTTTCATTTCTGTCAGCAGTGGGTCTTTTCTCTTTGCTCCTGCAGGAAGGCTTTTGTTTCATGTCTTTCCTCCCCTGCCACACACTGTGCCGGCCAGGCAGCCTGCCACGTGCTCGAAAGCCTCCTTTCCGCTCCTCTCCCCTGCGCCGCCGCAGCCTCCCGCTCTGCTCACCGTGCAAACACTCATTAGGTGCTTCGGGGGCAGATGCTCGGGGCCCGCTCCTGTGTTTGACCGCAGCGCATTGTGTGATAAGAGGGTGGACACCTGGACGATGGCCAGTCCAAGCATTACAGCCCTCTCTCTTACACTGTTTACTTTTGTGACAGTTTATCCTTTCGATTCTCATGTCAGAAATGTTGATCTAGGAGGGTGGCCATCTGGATTCCTGCCTCCACCGCTAGCGGCTTGGTCTCCACCTCCTCACTTCTCCTCCAACTGATTTTAACAAGTTTGCCTCTGGCTGCCCCCCGTGGTGAGGCTCGCCACAGCCGGAGCGACCCAGCTTTCATTTCTCACCCTTGCTTTTTGCCCTCCTTGGGTTAGGCCGACCACAGGGAGCACACAGGGGCCATCTCGGCTGTGTTCCACAGCGGCGGTTACAACCAAATAAAGACTAACCTTCAGCTGATAATGAACTGAGACCCATCTAACCATCAGTCCAAAAATGGGCACAGCCTATCGTAAAGGACAGGAAGGGAATGCACAGACTCACTTTATTATTAGGATTTCCATCCACCAGGAGACCCTGACTGGGGCTTTGCTGTGGCTCTTCCCCTCAGAGCCACAAAAGGTTCGAGCAGAGCAGAACAGTGTCTGACCTCATCTAGGACCCCAGGGTGTGAGGTATTTTCAGAAAACATTGCAGCAAGTCAAAAAAGCAGAGAAAATTCTGCATTACTTTATTTTTCTTTTTTTTTTATAATTTTTTTTTTTTGGCCAAAAATTTGTCTTAAGAGAAAGAAGCAGCCTTTCAGCCCGCCAGCTCCAGCTATTCTCCTCAGTCCTCAGCTGGCCTCTCCATAGGTTTTGCTGCCAGGGCCCTGGGCTCCCGGGAAGCACTGGCGGTATGTCTGCAACACAGTGTGGATACGATGCAGATATCCGTGCTGACTGGGACCGAGAGCTGCAACCCACGAAAGTATAGCTCTATCAGCGTGGCTCCCTGCCCAGCCTAATTAGACCTGCCAAGAAAGGCTAATTAGCTAGGCTCAGTGCCACACTGATGGGACTATATTGCTTTCAAGAACCAGCAAGTATCATGTGCAGCTCGCTTTAGCATGGAGATCCAATGCGAAGCTGAACAGACGGAGTATACATTCACAGGGCTTCCCTCTCCAGCATGAGCACGCTGCAGTTGTAAGAGGCAATTGCACATGACAGTGTTCATTTGGGTGGTAAGGGGGTTTACAGCAGGACCTCCATGTATTAAGCCTCACGACGCCCACGGTGAAATGAAGTGCAGTAGATCTTCCCCTTTGCCAGAGAGGAAAAACGGAGTGTACAAAACATGAGCCGCTTGCTGGAGTTCACAGAGGGAACCTATGTCCAGGCTCATCTCACAGCTCAGCCTGCCCGCCTCGCCCTTGCTTGCCCACAAAACTGCCCTGCCCGCCTGCCCAGCAGCGCTTGGCTGCCTTCCCCTCCTCTGTGCCACAGCCTTGGCCGCTCTTGCAAGTCTCACAGAGGACGGCTCCTGAACGTGCTTTGGACCCTTCTCAGGCCTTTCCGAGGATCCCTTCCCCGTCTTGACGAACAGTCACACGTTGTATTTTTCCTCTGACCTCTGCTGCCACATAAAATGCTGTCCACAGCCTCACACACTTTGGGGGGACGCTGGCCGCCAGCGGGAGGGCACCGGTTCCACCGTGTCTGCGGTTCCCCACAGCCGTAGGAGGGTGGAGAAATTTGCTCTTAAAGTGCGTAAGAAGGTAGTGAATCATAGGAGCAGCAAGCTCTTGTTTACCAACATCTCGCTCCGTAAAGATTTCTTTAACACAGTAATTTGTGAGATAGCCAAAGTCTGGCTTCCAGTTGAGACAAGCTCAGCTCTGTGCTCGGCTAGGGGAAAGGTTCCTCTTGGCTGATGTGGTGGGGACACTGCCCATGGACCACGATGGCCCCAGCTCCTGCCGTGGATAGGATCTTGTGTGGGACACACGCACACACAGAGTAACACACACAGGCAGACTCTTGCTACTAGAGGAAGGGCTCCAAAAATTGTCTGTTTCCTTTCCAGGTTTGGCTGACAGTCTGGCAGGGGTAAAATAAATGGGAAGGAGCTTATGGAGATAGTAATATTCCTACCGTTGGACCATCGTGTGGAAGTACAGCAAGAGGAAAGCATGGGTTACACACAGGCTGAAATACTGTGGCATGTATTACAGTGCTGCATAATCCACGCAAGCATAGCAGCAGCTCGTTACCCTAACTGAAGGCTACGGTGTAATTAGCTTAATTACAATGCCACCGGCTGAATTCACTTGAGAAGTATGCCATTCTCTGTGCCCTAGAGGGTAATGAATAATCCCAAATACTTCATCTATTGAAAGTGAGATCTGAGGTACGTTTGGGCTGCAGAGCAGTCCCACAGCCAGGCTTTTGCTTAATCGTATTTTTTCCCCAGCTGGCCAGAAGATCCGGCTACAGTTGGTGCCTATCAATGCATTTACTCACTTTATCAATTGTGGGGAGAGATTGTGACACTTTCTTTTAGGGATGGAGCTGCATTTCACTCTACCACACCTGCAGAAGCCACAGGCTGCAGGGACTTCTCAGGGACTGCCCCAATAGATATTAATGTGAAAGTGTTAACTTTATAGCTGCTGATCAGGCCAACTAAAACAGCTAAGCACAATATACAATTGTTTCCCACATACCCACACACATCTGCACACCATATAGCCTGCACCCCAAACGCAGCCATCCTGTTTTTCGGGGGCCAAAGCCACATGCTCAGTAAGACAACATGCTCAGTTGGGTGCAGAGCTAAAGTCGGAAGCAGGTCGGGGACATGACCCAGGCGCTGGTGGCAGCGGGGCCACAAGCACCAGCAGCTGCCCACACACAAGGCACAGCCCCATCCTTCCCAAAGGGGTTACAGCACAAGCGGCCTGAGCAGAGCAGCAGTGCTCAGCTGGCCCACAGCTGGGCTGTGCAAAAGGAGCCCAACCCCTAGCTGCTATCCTGCTGTAAAACAATAACTATCTAGGGTGGCTTCAAGGCCTGATCAGCCACAATGCCGTACTTACAGCCCTATTTGGACCTTCATCAATCGCTAGTTTTCATCTTCAGCTCTGCTCCCTCATCACCTTCCTTCACACACATGCACTGTCCTGTGAAAATTCGCCTCACTTCCCAGAAAAAATTAATTCCCAAGACTTTTTCCTAAAGAGCAGTAGGAATAACTGGCTTTTGAATTCAGCACAACAAGCCTACAATTACAAAAAATGTTTTGGGTTGACAGGAAATGAAACTGTATTTTCTTGGTAAAACAATAAAACCCCAAAATTCTACTGTGGATCAAGCAAAGTGTTTGGTTCGACCTGAAACAAAACACTTCATTTTTGTGTTTAAACTTTTCACCCCTTTTTATTTATTGCAGGCAGGAAAACCTCAAAACAAAAACAAATGTTTGGAACTGAAAAGTTGGGCTGTTTCACTTTGAAATCATCACACTGCATTGACTGCAATTTCTCAGAATCACCCTCTTTGTCTTTGGCTGAAACTGCTAGATTTCAGGTTTAATTCACAAAAAGTTTTGCACAACACAAAACAGCTTCCCAAGGATTTCACCTGGCCCCACTTACCTATTGTTTGAAATTGCACGCCTAAAAAAATTTGAAAGGATGTTGTTATTTTGCCAACAATATTCTTAATACCAATGCCCTCTCAAAAACAGGTCCTTCCCAAGAATATATTGCTCTTCTCTTCATAATATCTCATGCAGGGGATGAAAGAGAGAAGCGGTGTTGCTTTTGGTTTGGTCCTTATGTGGCCTGAAGGCAGGACCAAAGAGCAAATGTCAACCTCTAACGCACTGCAGGCTGTAACCGGGATCCCATGGCTGAGCTGCACGCAGTGCCACTTCACGCTGGGCATGTGGCAAGTGGGATCCAGCTGTGCAGTGCCGGGAACTTGGTGTGTCTGGGAACGATCTCCAGACTTAGGTCCAGGAAATAAGGAGCTACTCACCCAGCCTGCTTTTGTCTTCCACTGCTCATCAGCCAGTGGGAAAGTTTAACTGTATATTGGGTTTATTGGGCTTTAATGTGTCTCCAGGTTTTGCCTATTAGAAATAGAGGGAAAACAGCCTCTTGAGATGTTTTATTATTTCCATTTCTAATTTCATATGAAAAAGCAGAACAGAGAATATATTTGGTCTTTGACCCTAAAAGAGTTTGGGGCAAAGATCCCATCTGTTCTGCATTTTAGCTGGACCTAATGACCATTTCTGTTAACATCTGGATAAGTTAATGCTTTAAACAGTGGAAACAGCCTTCAACACAGATCTCTCTGCCTCTAAGCAAAAATGTGGCTTCCTTATCCTTATACCTCTGCAGAATCACCCAGTTCATAAAACACGTATTAAACTGCCTGGTCATAAGCAGATTTGCAACAGAATTAGAGGTTTAAAAGGAGGAACAGAAGTGAAAGAGTTAAAAAAATGCTACAGTCTCTCCCAGTGTTTCCTTGGGTGGAGTGTGTAAAGGTTAATGATTTCTAAATATTCAGCAGTAATACATGATCTAAGTAGTTTTCTGGCGGTACCTCATGTTCCCAGAGAAACAAATGCTTCAAGGATATGCACCATTTCAGAAGAATGTGACAGAGAGAAGGAGAGATTTATTTTAAAAACTTGAGATATCTGTCTCATCACTGAGAGTAAAGGTTCAGGCTCTTTCCGTCCAGACATACCACCAGCTAAACAATGAAGTGCCTTGGGATTTGCATCTCACCATTGAAGGGCTAAAAACTACATTATATGAAGTTTTTCTGTTTCCTCCACATATATCTTCAAAATTCTCCATTCCCCATAGAGACTTTCTCCTTCAAGTTGTTTTGGCAGCACACTGGGTGTTATTTCATTCAACCAAAAAGATATCAGCTGAAAGGATCGAACAGGAGTAAAAAATCTTGCAGATATTTGAAGTGTGGTCACTCCTGTACCCAGTTACAGGGCTGGGGTAAGGGGGGAATGTTTGTGGGAAGCTAACTGTCTTTGCAGCTATCCCACTGCCAAGCCTGGATGAAACCAGTCAATCACCAGTCAATCAAGAAGCTACTGAGGGAGTGAAAAACAGAAGACATCCCCAGACTGGGCTGTAGCAAATATTTTTTCTTGCTTCCTTGACAAAAAGGAAGAAGACTCTTATGTCTTGTACAGCATTTACCTCAGGAGTAAATGAATGGCCAAGGAGTGTGGGAGGTCAGGTTAAGACCTGGGATGGAAAGCAGCACTGGCTGTCCTTCTTCCCCTCCTTGTGGATGTGAGGCTGAAAAGGGGGAAGGAAAAGGGATGTAGCTTGTGGCCAAGATAAGCATCGGTAACATGATTCGTAGGTGATGATGCAGCAGCAGTAGGAAGCAGGACACATGGGTAGAGCAGCTCCTGGGAGAAAAGGCAGAGCAAGGTTTACCTCCCACAAAATAGGAGCAGGAGCAGTGCGAGAGTGGGTTGCAATAGGAAGCTCAGGACCTGGCTGAGATTATAGGAGAGGTACAAGTGAGTATATGCATTTATTTATTTTAATCTGGCTGAAACCTGGGCATTTGACTAATGGAAAACCCACTGCCAGAGAGCTGATGGTTTGGCGTCTTCACAGCACATACCCTTGTTGAGTGAGCAGGAGCTGGTGACCATGCTTGCATTACACGCAGGGATGCTATCTGATAACAAGCCCTTCTCAACAATGAGCAAGCAAGACTGGGGTTTCTTACACAGGATGCAGCTGCAAGGAGGAAAGGCCTTCAGAAGAGTGAGGGAAACCTGGATTATGTCACTGTGGTTAGTGATGCAAATACTGTAGAGCCCAAGCTAGATTAGTACCCATGCGGAAGGACCCATCCTACCCCCTACACGTCAAATCTTAGCTTCTTATCTGTCAGTTCCAAACTTTCACTCACCTCTAAGAGCACTTACACTGTATACTACAGCACATGAAGGATTGACCTAGTTGGGTGCTAAGTATTGTGATGCTGAGCTGCTTCATTAAATACTGCACCATGGGTGTAACTTCCCCCCTGGCTCCGCGGACATCCCCTTAGGTCACACTGAGTTCACCCAGCTGCTGTTGGCAAACCCTTGGCTTAGGACTTAGTGAAATACCATGGGATCAGCCCCTCTTCTGACCAAACCCTTACCTGTCACTGGTATGGCAGCAGGAACAGTGAGGGATGCCAGCCAGATAGCTCCCAGCTGCAGCTCCAGGGTCTTCTTGTGGCAAGAGAGCCAACTCCTTTCAGGGGTGGGTTGTGGGACAATAAATCTACGTACAACCTCACAGACCCCTCAGAAAACATGACTGAAGACGACCCCTTATACCACACAGCCTTTTAGCAGAAACTGGGTGATTGGCACCGAAATGAGTGCAGTGGGACGAACCCTTACCTGTGGAATCTGCAGATTGGGCTGCTAGAACAAGCCCATAGCCAAGTGCTCTACGCACACCTCGCTTGGGTAACAGCTGGGCTGAGGTCCAAGGAATCTGTATAAAACATGCTCAGGACTGCTCAGCCAATTAATCTTTTGTAACTTGTGGGGGGAAAAATGGCATGTGATCATGTAATTAATGGTTGGCTCCTAAGGTGTGTGCGCTAATTAAGGTTCAGGCCTATGGTTGCCCAGCAACTGTGACCAGTGCATTTTCTAGCACTGAAATACTTGACTTTACGGCCTGAATAAATGTTCTTTCAGGCCATTTTGTGCGTCAGTATTCCTCAATCAAAAAGTAAAGAAGCAGACAGAACAGGCAGACGGCGCCCTAGAGCACCCTCTGTCCACGTTGGCCAGGAGAAGTGGGACCTCTTGCTCTCCTGTCCAGACCCCTGCTGCGAGGCCAGATAGAAAGTGATAGCAGGTTGTTGCATCTTCCGATAACTCATGCTGCTGGAGAGATGATGCCTGTCCAGTGTGTTTTCCAGACTGTAACTGATAGCAGGAACATGGCAGTACCAAGAGTTTGGGGGTTTCTTGCCAACACTGCAGCAGAGCCTGCTCCAGAGCAGCAACCTTCTGCCTGAGTCTCTCTAGGCTTGGCTCTTTCTTGCCCATCCCCTTCAGCCTGACACTGTCACAGGCTTTCTTCTCCTCCCTGCTGGTTTCTCTCAGCCCCCTGTCAACTTGCTGTTTGTCTCCCTTCTCCACCCCAGGTCTCTTTGGCTCTCCCCCTCCACACATCCCTCTTCTTCAATGCCTAAGCATCAGCAAATGGAGAGGAGCACAGTGAGCACCAAAAGAAAGCAGGAAACACCCAGATAGACCCACGATGACCCCAGCATATCCTGTGCCCATGATTGCAGGGAAATGTGTGTTCAGCCCCCGCTTCCATGGGGGGACACACTCTGAGCGGTCAGAGTCCTTTGCTGCCAGCAGTCTACAAACCATTTTTCAAAGGCTCATAACTTGGCCAAATTTGGGCAGATTTTCCTGGACACAGCAAACAGCATATTCCTGCTTCAGAGGCCTCCTCCTGCCAAATTTCAAACCTTTTCATCTTCTTTTGGGGGAATACAAGCACTTCAGAAAGAAAAAGTTCACCAGGATATAATACAGAGACAGAGTTTTCCCTTAAACTCTCAGAAGTGCTTGGAACAGTCTAGCAATATCTCAGACAGACATTCGGCATGGAAAATATCAACTTAAACTGTAAAAGCCCAACGACGTTACAAAATCAAATAAAAACACGCATTATAATGGGCAATGTGAAGATAGTTGGGCATTGATATCAAGGTACCAACACTAAAGATATTACCAACTTCATTCATATTAAACTAAAAGGCATTAGGTGGAATTGAAACTGGCAATCGTATAATGTCTAAAACATGATGGAGCTTGATGGATGGATCTGTTAATATATTAACAAAGAGAGCAGGTAACTTCTCCCCAGATTTCACTTTTGTTCTCTATGTAATTTATTGACGTTTTAATCAGAGAGAGACACTTTTTCTCACCAAAAACCCTGAACAGCCAGAGCGACCAGTCCCCCCAGTCCCTTTGCTGGACCACAGCCAGGGATGTACCTCCACTGTGGCTCCCAGGAACAGGCACGTGCCAGAGGGAGAGTTTCTGATGTAATTTTTCTAGTGCAATTCGCTGACAGGCCCTAGCAGCCTCCCAAGAAGTTTACCTAACACCATCCCACTGTGACACTGTGCTACAACAAACTGTCCCGAAAGGAGTCACCAGAGAAAGTGCTTGCAGTACCAGTGCCAGCCATCTTCAGGCTCCCCTTCCAGGCTCTGTCTTGGATTTAGGATTTTTGATGGTGACAGGAAGGTACTGAAACCTAGCTTGAAAGTGCTGAGATTTAGGTTGCAGTTTAAATGCCCTTCAATTTTTCTCATCCCCAGTTAACACCACAGGCCAATAGCCCTCTGCTGTACTATTTAAGCCATTCATTGAATACAGAACAAAAGGCTATCACATCCATCTGACTATTTGTTTATATTGTGATCATCATTATAACATACAAATATGTGAAAGACAATGTGTTCAGTAATCATAACAACATAACAGTGAATTGCCCGTGAACTCCGCAGCTAACATTTTACACCAACAGAGGTTTGTGTGAACCAAATTCCAATACTTTACAGCAAAATCATTGCAAAGCTTTCAGAGACTTGAACTGGAAACTCATTGTGAGAAATGAATGTTGGGATTTTTTTTTCCCTTCCTCTATAATGTTGTTGGTGCTTCCCCGGCTTGAAGAAAGTACAATCTGTACTTATTTTTGTTGTTGAGATGTACTCATTGAGGTTTTCTGTCAGACTGTTCATTTGAAAGAACATTCCCATGTTTAAAAAAAAAAAAAGAAACAGATAATTCATAATTATTCTATTCAACTCCAGCCTTCTACGATCTAAACTGGAAATTTTATGCAGCCTGATTTAATGGAAACTCAAAATTTTGGGTTACAGAATGGAAAATTTTACTGTCAACAAGCTGAATATGATTTTGCAAAATTTCACTTAGTCTGAAGCTATCAGCTATCACTTCTCCAGTTAAGAATATAAATGGATTTTACAAATGTTATCGAATGACACAGGATTCACTGCTGGGTATAGCCAAGAAATACAACATGATGTCTTTAAAGAAAACTGCCTTTCTATGTGTTCAGAGGTTTGGGGGAGGGGCTTTTAAGACTGGAAGGGAGGACTTTAAAAATAGATTTTAAATTTGAAATCCTCTTCATTTCTCACAAATGTGATGAAAACGTGTTTTAGCAGTTATGGCATGTCTGCATCTTTTACTACTGAGTACACCAGAACGTTAAAGAGTTCTAATCTGTATGTTTGAATATGTTTTTGCTGATCACATACTGAAATATCATTGTTCACTCACAGTGGGCAATCATTTATTTTGAGACCCTTTCATTCCCGTAGGACAGTCTGCTGGAAATACCTGAGATAATCTCTTGCTTATGTTCATACGCTTTAGTTAACTCTATTGGCTTCTCAAAAATTGTTATCCTAAAGAATCAGTGACTACAGAAAGGCTGAGATGTGTTGTGCATATGAATCTAAGTCCCATAAATCTCACCCATAGCCAGCCAAATCTTAAGGTATTTTCTCTAGATTACCTTCATAGTTAATGAAGAGGAAATTCAATCCCTCCAGAGGGAAATTGCTTCCAGTTGTATTTAATAACTATCTTTGGATAAGGGAAGTGCTCTCTGGAGTTTCAGCTCTCTCTCTCTCTGTCCGCTGATGATGGAAGAGATGCCTAAATCTTCAAACATCCAAAGTCACTTGGGATAATTTCTGTTCTTAAACAAGTGCATGCTCTGGCTTCAGCATGGTTACACACATGGGCGAAACTACAGTCAAGCTCAAGTGTCTGCTTGATCTGGACTAAAACCTATTATGAGGAATATGGAATAACTTTTACATGGATGCACAAATATCTACCTAACCTTTGTGGGAAAAGGTATTAAGACCCCACTCCTTTACTACTTCTACTGGCTCCTGTACCTAGATGTGTTATTGGTGAAAGTGCAGGTCTTCCTGTACAGCAGGAAGAGCAAGTTCCAATTGAAATGGGATGCAAATGGGATGCAAATTATGCATAAGCCATATTTCATCAACCTCAAACACCTTTCCATGAAAATAAGGCAACATATACACCCTTGCTGCTGCAGAGTGCTTTGCAGTTCAATGTTCAGTGCAGATGAGTATGTACAGAACAGAACTCTGCTGGAATTACTAAGCGCTGCTTGTCTCCAAACTTCTTTGAAGAGTATTATCCTTTGATCATTTTTCAGCTGCATCTCATGTTTTGTGAGTCTGAGAGACAGTATTCTGAACTTACTTATATAACTTACTGGATTTTTGTAATTTATACTCCTTTGCCAAGGAAGATTACCCTCTCAGTGAGCAAGCAATGGTCAATTGATTTCAAGAGCAAATCCTATTGGTACTTAAGACAGAAATGATTAGACCCCTTGTTATCAAAGTCCCAAGGTCAAGTCATCAAATATGACTGATTACATTTTCTAATGGTTTTTCTATGCTCATTAAAGTGCATTCAAATATTCAGAATCACCTCTGATCATGACATTCAAAACCTGCTCTGATGGCTCCTGACAAGCAGAAATGTATTCTTTAATCTTTAACCACATAAACAATAGATAACTGCTTGTAATTGGGTTCAAATTGATTTCAGGTGGCTTCAGAGAAAAGCAATTTCTACAACAGATTAACCTTTTAATTAATGTTTATTAAGGATATTACCAGGTGCAGGAATCCTCCTAAAGCAGAAAATTACACTTCATTGACATTCATTTATGATAAAATAGCTGATCCATTCCCAGGTCATTATTCATGTTTTTATCATCATTTCTTGCTCTTCATGAAAATGCCATAAACTCTAATTAACTATTGTAACACTGTATGTTTTAAATACATTGTTCTTTAATGAATAGGGGAATGGGCATATGAAGATCAAGATGTCCTCTGGCACAGGTTTTTAGAGAGGAACCAGCACTCTACCAAATGTCACCATGCACAGGATTTTCAGCTATAGCATCAGCCTTCTCTAAAGGCTTGTGAGATACCTCATTCATGTAGGGGATGCAAATGCATGGAGAACTCTGTCAGAGTTCACACACTATAAAGGACTTCATCCACAGAGGAAAGATAGGCTGCTCTCTTGAAAGGAATGTAAGCTGGGCTACAGAGAAGCTTCTTTTGCCATGTTTGTGGTACATTAATGCTTCAGTGATTGTCTGATTCCAGATCATAAGGAAAGTTATCTCCCAGACACGTTTGGAAATTTCCAACTCTAAGTGAGGTTTGAGGTGATTTACCTGAGCCTGATGGAGGTGCCACCTCTGAATACATCTGTAACACTAAATAAAAAAAAAGGCCAGTTATTTTCTGGATATATCTATAATACTAAATTTAAAAAGGGTCAGTTATTGGTCATACGGTTCATCTGTAAGCTCTTTCCCTGGCTTTCCTTTGGACAGTTTCAGCTACGTCTCCCCAGGACATATCTGCCATGGAGAGGGCTGACCCTGGCTAATGTGGATGTAGACCATCGTGTACCATTTGGCTTTGGGGCCAGGATCAGTCCCTGATAATCTTTCATGTAACAGTGTAGATTCCAACTCTGCCTAATTCACTGCTGCCCAGAAGATCTTCCCTCAGCTTCAGGCCATTCTTCTGACAAATTGACAAACCTTGTGTTCTCAGGGGTTTGCTTTATTTATTTTGTTGTAATTGTGGAAGGAGTCACTCCCAAGCATTGTATGTTACTTCCCTACCCATGGTTTCAGTTCAGCATGCTATATACACAATATACAGTTCAGGCACCAAGTAAAAAAATTGTCTTGAAATGTTCTCATTGTTCCACAGTGTGCTTCCTATTCTGTAAAATTTTCTCAATTAAAAAGCCTTTTTGGTAACAATGAAATGCATAAATAGGTGTAGAAGTCCGTTAGATCTCTTTAATGCTAAAGCTTGTAATTTTCTGTGGAAAGCTTTGTTCAGCTACTCGTAGTGTATGATTTCCTTCCAGCATCCTTTTTACCCTCCCAGTTCCAAATGAAAGACATTAAAACACTACTTCATCTGATAAAATAAATTTCCTTCAAAAAAATAAAAGAAGGCTGATACTAGGTTGGGGAAAACTCCTGGGCAGACACGGGCAGGGACTTCTGTCCAGAAATGGGAGAACTTGTTCAGTCTATGGCAAGGGCTATGCCACCAGAAGAATCAAGCTGAATTTGGAATGTCAGAAGTCACACAAGAAGATGCTTGCAGCAGATGACAATATTCTCCATATCTCTTTGCAACTGATAATTACCTGGACACTCTCCCAACCAGTGTTACCTTTTCTCTGTTATCTCATACAGTGGTACCGCATAAACTTCACTGAAGATGCATTACTGGATGGATATCTAACATACAGACAGGCTAATCACAAACCAGTACAGTCCATAGGACCTTTGAGGGATGCCCTACAAGTGTCTTAAAAGTTGAGGCAGAGGATATCCCCTTTAAGAAGCTGAAATTTATATATACATATATACATATGTTCCTACATTTCAGTACTTGGGTTTATGTATTTACTAGAAAGCTTTTCATACAGAAAAAAAAACTGTAAGGGGGCGTGGTAACATTTCTGTACTTGTTTGAAATATGTAAGTTTCTTGATGCTATGAAATTCTATCAACTTCCTAAAAAGCCCTACTTTCAACCTGTTTAAAATTAGATTTCTCCTACCATTTCCACTCAGTTTCTTTGATTCCTTAAAATCTGACAAATTTTTTTTTATATCCCAGAACTGTGGAGTTCATTTTCACTCAGTGAAACACAAAGGAAAGTTATTTTTCTCTTTGTTAAACTTATCTGAACTACAAAAAGAGAAAAGTGATCTCCTCTGCAAGACTTATAGAAGAGCACTTAAACAGCACAAGGGAAAAAAAGTCTATGAAGCTGTATTACTAGGCTCTGCTTAACAATATGCCACTTCCTGATTAACATCATTCAACTATAATGCATGAATAAATTGCAATTTAGATGATTGCACGTATGCACCATCATATCAAAAACAAAATGANTGTTTTTTTTTTTTTTTTTTTTTTTTTTTTTACTACACTTCTTTCCCCCCTCTAACAAGGAGATTTGTATGTCACACACTTATTCTAAGATTGTAAAGGCAGGGCTGGTTACAAGGCAGAACACTGACAAAATGGGGGAAAAGGACTATATAGGCACAGAAGCAACCAGTTTTGTGGACAACCAAAGGCATGTTACAACCTGTTAGGCAAAAAGAGAAAGGAAAAGTAAGCTGCTGTTGTTAAGGCACCACCCTGGGACACACAAGAGCTGAATTCAGGTTCCTTCTGTGCCAGAAAATTCCTCTGAGTCATCAGACACGTGCTTTCTGCAGCGGTTTGTGAGATACCAGCCCAAGGGAGAACTGAAATAACACATCTAGGCTTTGAGGATCTGTGAACTAGGTTGCATACCTTTGCAGAGTCCAAATATATTGCACAATGTCCTGGAAACAAGCTTGTGGCTCAGTTGTCCATCCTTCACTGCTCTCGTCCCAAAGAATCCGAAGCTGTTTGGAGACCAGGGCCTTGCAGTGCTGCAGGCACTAGAACGGGGCTCGGTGCAGGGCTGAGCCATGAACAGGCACCAGAGATATAAGCTCATGGACTCTATAGTCACTGAGCCAATTTGGCAAGGTGAAGATTTATTTAAGAAAAACAGGACTTCCCACCTGATCAAGCCCGGCTCCTGGGTATCTGAGGCACCACCTCTGATAACCTTTTCCTCAAGCAACCAAACTTCATCTGGGGCAGGTTGCACACCTTGAGCTTATCCCTGGTTCTGACACTAACTGTTAGGCAGGACTATCCTTTGTCTTTCTTTTGCCTTATGTCACTGTCCCATTAGCCAACCTTTCTGTTTCTCTTAGGTGCCGTGTGGCCATCTATTGATTTTCCCACACTTCTTGCCTCTATGAGGGGGGAAAAAAAGATGCTTATATATTTAAGTGAATGTCTCTTCATTGGGGGAGGAGAAGTGACATAAAACAACAGCGAAGACTAGTTACTTAATGGAAACTTCCAATGTCATTATGCTTTTCAAGCATAGGATCTGTAGTTCTCAGATAACAATATTGATTGTATGGGGAAAAAATCAGAAGCCTGATTTGATGATCTTTATACATTTATTTTGGAACAGCAATTAACTGGTTGGTCATCAAATTGTTGGGGAGGCAGCAGAAAACATGAAGATTATGGGTAGGTTACAATGTAGCAGGTAGCATTGGGATGGTCCTTGGCTTGGCCATACTGAAGATATTTCAGCTGAGTAAGTTGTTGACATAGGACATCAGCTTGGGAAAAATTCCTTTAATTTAGTTAAATGTCATTGAATTTTCTGTGATTGTTATAGCAAATGCACCCGTTGTGTGTACATTATATCTTGTGGTCTGCCAGGCACTCTGCTTTAGACATGGTATCATTACAGGAGAATCACAAAAATGCTTTAGATTCTTTGGAAAACCAAAGGGGGGGAAAAAAACTCAAGAGATCCAAGAAGGAGGGGAAAAAAAAAAGAGAGAGAATAGAACGTTTGTTATCCATCTTGTTCTTGGAAATCGAACCAACAGGGATAAGACAACAAGGGCGCATATTTATAAAGCACAATAAAAGGCCTCTGTGCAGTCATGTCTGTGCAGGGCAGATGAGTGGTGGAGTTCTGGGAAGAATTACATAAGGCGTCTTGTTTACACGTGCCTGCGAACACAGAAACACGCATTTGTACACATACCCACAGTGCGTGCCCAGATGATGCCCCTCTTCACGTACAAAACCTCTCAGTCTCAGTCAAGAAACTCCACAAACACTTCAGATGCAACACATGAGAAGTCATGTTTCCTGTAGTGCCAAAACACCCAAGTCATAAGCAGCCTAAGAGCAGGACTCTGTGAGCTTTTCTCAGAAACAAGACTATTTAGTCTGGCTTCAGCTAAACAAATCCAAGAGCAATTATACATAGACATTTAAGTGAATGTTGTGGACTTGACAGACTGGAGGAAAGGCAGCTTACATGCACAGCTATTCAAGAATAGTGTAAATTATCTACTAGAAAGGTGCTTTCAGGTGGATTTGTTGAGTGTGTCCATAGCAGCTTGCCATGTGTCCCATCTGCACTTCACACAGCTTCCAAAATCTCAGTGTAAGCCTTGTGTCCAAGTAATAACAAGACTGCATCTTCTTTGAGAGTTAAATGTCAACAATTAGAACTATCTGGACATCCCAAAGTTCTTACACTCTCTTCCCCTTTTCCCCTGCTGTCCAGTCTCTAATTATTCTGTTGTGTTGACTACCTAGCATAATATTTCCTTCATCTGATACCTCAGCCTTATACCTTTTCTCTACACAATGAATGCTGTCTGGATGTATACCATCCTAAAGGTGCCCTGCTACACATCCATTTTCATCTTCCTCCCTTGTACAAGCTTCCACATCTTTAACTATCTCCTTGCCAGATGTAATGGTCTGTCCTAAAACAGTTCCTGATTTTCCTGACACTTTTACAAAATTAACCTGTTTTTTCCCCTGAGTTTTCAGAAATAGGTGATCAGTGATGTGTGATGAGATGATACTAAAGAATCTTGCTTTTTTCCCCTCTCTGGGTCACCCATAAGTTTTCTACTCTGCTCTCTCATCTTTAGACATCTTTAACAGCAGAATTCCTCTGCCCTGTTGGATTCAGCTCCATCTCCTCTCTCTGCTAACATCTCCCTGGGAACAAAAGTCAAGTCTCCATCCACACCAAACTCCCTCTATGTGCATAACACCCCTTCTAGGTTGCAGAAGGAAATGAGGACATGAGCTACTTCTTGGTTAATGTCTCTTGGCACTCCAGAGACTGCTGACATCTGCTCTGTCTAATGAGGTAGCTATGAGTCTCAGTTCCCTCCAACTAACAGCATTCCCCAGCATGATTCCCCCTTCCTCCAGGAGTTAATTAATTTGTACACTCATTAGCTAGGCTTAGAGTTAGATAGCTATTTATATTGGCAGTTGGCTACCATCTCTTAGCTGTATAATGCCACCGTACAGTCTTGCAGGCTTTTGTGTTGTAGCCCTTGGCACCTTTCACAGACCAGAAATGTACCTTTGGTCCAGAAGTGTGAAGGCATTTTTAAAGTGTTTCCTCTGAGCAGGTAGGGCTGATTATAAGAGGCCAGTATCAGATTCTTGGAAAATGAGAGTGAACTTTTAAAGCACTGCCAGACCATAGTTGGAGATTTGAACTAAGTGTTTAGTTCCTGGAGGTAAATGGGCACTTGTGTCTTACCTGGATAGTTTTCCATAAGAACTGCAAATTCTCATCTCAGAGTGTCTCAGCTCAAAGTATAGCCTAGACAGTCAAAACACCCCAGAAACATTTGCAGAGGAAATCAGTAACCTAGGAAGGTAGAACTCACCTGGCCAGTTGTAGATACCTAAAAGAAAATAAGGTTTCTTCATAGTCAGTAGAGGACAATATGCACTTATAAGGTGCAAAACATGTGGTATTCATTAGCATGAGACAAATTTTATCTTACAACAACCTATTTCTCTCAGTGAGCCACAAGAGGAATGACAAAATGACCAACTCGGACACAAAATGTACTCTAGGCTTCCTGTAAGTCAGGGCAAGGTAAAAACCACCTCAATGACAGGCTGGTCCCCTGAATATCTATGCTGACATTTCAGCTGGAGTGATCAGATTGCTTTTCCTGTGTGTATGGCATGATGGGCTGACACATGGGAAGGGATTCAGCTGGGAAAGGACCACAGCCCAAGGCTGATGCTGGGCAACATGTCAGCCAAGCTGGGTGCCTCTGAGCTCAGAGACCAAGAATGTCTGTACTGATCTGTGATCCCATATAATTAACCCACACCTTTCTCTAACTCTTAAGGTTCCTCTTTTCTCCATCCCTATGTCCTTCCTCTCTCTACACCTCCACTTCTGGATTCCCTCTTCTATGACAGGTAGCTCACTGTGGAAACCCTGAGAAGGTGGTGTCTGCAAGACATTGCAGGAAGGAGGAGGTAAAAAAGATGTTGGCGTAGCACAGGAGAGTGCTGGGCAGTAGAGTATGACACTTGCAGCAAAGGAGTTGCAAGGCCCTCCACATACTTAGTTATTATACAGGCCATGAGTAATTGTCCTGGCTACTTTCCCAGGCTCTTGCTGTGGGTGGTCTTGCCCCATGGGGTGGGTGGAAGATCAAGGCATCCCCCAACCAGCTGTTCTGGGTGCACAGGGTCACAAGGCAGGAGGGAAAGCCCAGTGCGGCACTATGTAAGGGTGCTGGACTGCGTCCTCCTTGCCTGGGTGTTGGGGCAGGAGCCGTTGGGGTTAACATCCCCTCCAAGGAGGGCAATTCACACAAAATCTGGTTAATGCCAGATTTTTACTTTGTAGATGAAGCCAAAAAAATCAGACTCCCTGTGCTGCAGACTGCTCCAGGCACTTTCTATCTTCCAGTGTTACCTTCTCTGAAGGATATTCTAAGATAAGAAAATAAGTATCACCAGCCAGACCATTTCTGCACAAGGAGTGCACTGTGTGGGCCTGACACCCAGATGCTCAGGTCCCGTACACTTACCAACTGCTAACAGCGGCCAACACAAATCCCATGTGCTGTTTGGACTTTGTTTTTTTACACACAGGCTGAGGAGAGGATTTCAATCACTTGCCTGGGGCTTGACTTTAAGGAGCAGCTGCAGGAAAAATGAAGCAACTGTACCATAAAAAACCCACAATATTTCCATATTATGTATCCATGAGCTACAGAGCTGCAATATACCCCACTCAGCCTCCTGTGGTTGTGGGTGGCTTACCCAGGCAGCGAAGGGTGGAAGTGAGGATCCGTGCCAGGCTCCGCAAGAGAGCTGGGGAGAGCAAGGACCAGCTCTGAGTGTGTGATAGGACTTTAGAAAATGCCCCAGCAAACGTACTGGGAGTTCAAGCCTGGACATAAATGTCAACGGTGCTAGCATTGCGTATGTCCATTCTTAACAGGAATTTGCTAATTAGAGCTGAGTAACCCAAGGAAAAGGCTATTTGCAGACACAGTCCAAGAATGACCAGCCTCAGAAAGCAGCTGCAAGTGGTTTTGCAATACGATTTTATCTGGACAGGATGAGTTCATAACTGGAAACTGCCCCAATCTTTCAGTCAGCTGAATCTTTGCTTCTCTTGACCAGATCTCTATCACGTAAGACATTCCTCTGGCCTAGGGTATGCAAAACTCCCTGCAGGTCTCTTCCCTGGGTGGCAGGACAGGGGTGTGAGAGGGGAGAAAGACAGAAGGTTTTCATCCAGGTCTCAGCTATCCATCCATTTGAAAAACCAAAGCTGGTACTCTCTGGCCCAGCCAGCACCTCAGAGTCAGGCTGTAGATGTTGATCCATAAACCCCAGTGGCCTATCCTGTGCCAACAGCACGAAACCAAACCACAGGATATGGGTACAGCACTTGAGAATGTTAACCCAGGGGAAACAACTCATTGAAAAATCAAACATAGCAATGGACCTTTAGAAATAGCAGCTTTTGCCTTGATCATTTCTCTAATATACATAACAGGCGTTTCAACCAATTGATTTTTCTGCTATATGTCCTGCACCCCAACAAGTCGAGCAGAGCTGGGAGCATTTGGCCATGCAGGAATGATTAACCAGGTGACTTCAGCTGTAAGGGCTGACATCTGACAGTAGCAAAAACAGATGTGAAGAAAGAGCCCAGTGTTCTCGATCTAAAATACTGGCTCTGTTCTTCCTGAGGCTAGCAGTCAGAAAAATCAGAAGCAAAAGTACGCATGCTAAAGCTAATTTCACGGCTCAGAAGGGTCAGATAGCAGGACTTCAATTCTAGGCAAAGGTCTCCCCCTGAAGATTTCTGGTAGGCAGAGGCTTGTCATTCAATTTCCAGCTCCACTGGCTTCCTTTCTCCACCTCTTTACCTGACACCATAAGTGTCTGCGGACTGTGCTCATGTCTGAGTGCACTGAAGGGCTACAAGGCTGATGGTGAACCGAGCAGCTGCAAACATGCAAATTCCTTCCTTTGAGGAACAGAGGAAAGAGGTCAGGCTAAAATTTTGAATTTCTGAAGGCAAGCAGCCCTATCTTGCAATAAATGCCACAGATTTTTTGATTTTCTATCACTCTGGTGATTAGGACTTGACAACTGGAACCATTTCTCTGTAATAAAACATTTATGAACAGGCCAGAATAACAGGCCACAATGAGTGCTCTTTGTCGCTAAGTGATTATGTTTTAGACAACATTGGCTTCAAGATGAAAATGGATGTGCCAACTTCACAGATTTCATATAGGTAGTCAAGTTACTGCAAAGAATATTTAGATGTGCTTTCAAATTACAACTGAAATCAGGTTTTAGTGTCACATACATGTTTTGGGACTAGCTGAATATCAGTATTTACAATAAGCAAGGGAATTAGCCTCCAGATTAGAGGAATTACTATTCAGTATTCATTCTCATGCTATAAATCTTACCTAACCAGGAAGGAGATATTATTTCAAGTGACATAAACAGCAGATGAACATGAAAAGCCAGATATTAAATTTGCTCAGATCCAATAGGTTTTAATGAACTTCTACTAGTCTTCTCTTAGTTAAACAAAAGGATATCTACTTTTTACTTATTCTTTTCTTTGAATTCTCTACAACGTTTGACTCTTGCTTCTGCGGAATCTGCTTGGGCATTCATACCTCTGCCATCTCGTACTGGTTGTTTTGCACTTGACTACAACTGGGACAAAAAATCTCAAGTTTTCCACAACAGCAAAGATGATAACATGTTAAAAAACAATTGTGGATGAGCTCTAATTCTGATGCTGGTTCAAGTCACTAGGCCAGTCATTTAATCCCCGAAAGTGGGAACAAGAAAACTTCTGTTCTTCACATATTCCTTGATTCAAAGAGCACTAGGAATTGTTCCATCAGATGTATTTCTAAAACATTCTAACCTGTGGTTGAGTGTGGCATGTTTTATGTTAGACAGAGAAATTGATAAAAAGTGTGGTGTATTTTATATGGAAGGTGAAGGTAAATTATATTCTTTTTATTTAAAGATCACACTCTGCTTCCTTCTCTCTCCCTCTTTCTCCTTCAGAAATGCAGCCTTTTTTTATTTTTGCATGCTACAGCCTCAATATAAATGGCGAATATACAACACATCAACATTTTGTGAGACTAATGACTGGAATATGGTCCCGGTAATCTTGCCCAGTATTTAACTGAACATGAGCTTTTAACATAATGTGGTGCCTAAGGGATCTACTTTTATCTTTGGGTGTATAAGCTGGGGAAGGTTATGCAGAAGTAGGGAAGAAACATTAGGAGTTTTTTCTAGTGCTAGAGAGACAATTACAAATTCTGTGCACATATGGTACACATATTTCAAAAAGGATGATGAAACTAGAGAAAGGAATACTCAAGAGCTAATGTTCTGGATAACAGTGGTGGTGAGAGTCACCTCACCTAATTTCAACCACCAAAAAGCTAGGTACCTAGTCCAAAATAGAAATGCAATCCATGGAGGCAGATAGCTGTCTCCAGAGAATGATTCACCTCATTCTAAGAGAAGTGTCTAAAACGAGTTGGATGAGTCTTCTGACTAAATCATCTTTTCTTACTGACTGCAGGAGGACTGTAGAAAACTATCTTAGACTAGATGCTTCTCATGTTTAGGTAGCAGAAGATACGTCTCATCCCAAGTGACTACACTTTCCTCCCATGCATTTAGTTTAACCAAAAGGAGTCTGCAGTTGATTTGATTATACATACCACCTTGAAGAGATATGAGGGTTTGGAAGAATCTTAATGAAGGGCATGGTGGGTTCTCCCTTATGTAAAAACTCCAGACTAAGAGATGTGCTCTAACTCAACAGCAAAATCTGAAGGTGGTGCGGGATACATCAGTGAAATCACATGCCCCAGGTTATGGAGGTCAGACCAGATGGCTGAAGTATTCCACCCTAGCTCTTAGCTCTCTCTCATATCTGTGATTAGTGGCATTCTGTTTATAAGATGATACTCCTCAGAGCAATGGATATAGGCAAAGCATGAAATAAACTAGTGGACATTTTGTCAGAGAAAAAAAAATGCATCTCTAATAAAACTTAATTTTGGGGGTTTTCCCTGACACAAAGATAAGTGTTCGCAGCTTTGTGAAGGTTATTTTAAAATAAGATTGCTTTATTGCACAGTTCTAGTCCTATGTCCCAGAGAAGCTAGCTACATTCCCAATGAGGAAAGCAGGGTCACCTGGGTTTACAGGTAGTTTTAGATTAGCTTTTCTGGTCTGAAAGTCAACACCAATTGGTGCCTCTAAGGATAACCAGCCACTTGCTGAAGCAAGTTAATTATATGAGGGCAGCTAATCATTATTCACAAATAATTTGGGGGTTATAAATCCACAGATGTCATGTCCCTCAATGAAAATGTATTTTTAGCCATGGAGCACATTGGCCTTTCCTGTCTCTGTTTGCTCTAAAATTAACATTAATCAACTTTTGGCTCTATGCATGCAGTATCCCCCCAACCAGGTAATTACAGTAAATTTCCAGAATAAAGACAAAAAAAAGTCAAGTCTAAAATTCCTTGCTTCCAACCCTCAATGTTTGGTCACTCATTTCTTTTGGTATCGCGTCTAGTACTCATTAGTCACATTGAAAGTCAAGGATGTGTGTGCCTAGAAATGTGTCATTTTCTCTAGCACATCAATCAGTTAGTACAAGCTATTACCTCTCCCTACACACCTGGCCTCTCATAAAAATGATGAAACATAGGTTGCATGCAAAATGCTCTGTGAGGCAGGAAAATCATCCCAGAACTCTTCCATGGGCTGACACCATTTGCAGCAGCAGCCTTCCCTGTATTTTGGGGAGAAAGGATATATTTAGCTGTTATATTACAGGCAAGTTATTTGGAGAAAAGCAATAATATTTCAAATTATTACCACTTAGAAACCATCGAAACATTTACAAACATACACAAACCAACCTACACATCTTGTAGCTTTCTCAAAGTTTAGAGAAAGAGCTGGAACCTCAGTGGCAGAAGGCTTAGTTTAGTTGATAGATGCCATATCCTGTGGCTGTGGGAATCTCTGTGGAGCCACAAACTATGGCTGGTGAGTATGACATAAATTATAAATGTTTGTTTTAGCAAAACAGATAAACAGCACTACATCCCCCTGCCCCCCCCCAAAAAAAAACCAAACAGAAACAAAAAATCAACAGAAAAGAAACTGCCCACATCTTCATGGAAAATCTTGCTTCCCCTCCCAGCCAACCACTGCAGGCAAAGGATGCTCTTTACCCATTGCTCATGATATTCACTGCAATTTGGGGTTTTTTCCCCATTTTTAGTCAGTGAATACAGTGCAAATTGATGTTAAGCAAAAGTTTCCAGCTCTGGATCCTCTGCAGCACTTTTTTGTAGATGGAGTTCATGTGTGGAACAATGTTGCTCTTGCTGACATTTATAGGAAGAGCATTTCCTACTCCAGACAGGAGTTTTTGACAGTTGACAGTTTTTGTAGGGTCAGCCCAAAAGTGACCAGGAGGACAACCTACACACTGAAGCTTGCTATTCTTCCAGTGTTTCTAACACACACTTAACATGTCTGCCTCACCTCCCTGATGGCTGCACCATTCAGTGTATTTCTTGGGCTCCGCAGGCTATTCAGCAAGCTTTTTTTCCTCCCTGACATATATCTAATGGCACAGGGCAAGAACCTGAGCAGCGTAGGTTAGTTTTGATCATAACTACTTCCCTGCCTCTGCCATTAGGCTAATGCCTGTTGGCCCTACATCACTTTTACATCTCTGAAGTCCTCCTGTGGCCCACACTTTCTGTCCCCAAAAGCCCCCCACACCCAGCATAAGCAGAGGCAGTACAACCTCCTTTTTTGAGAATAAAAGTTGGCTTTGTTGTGTTTAGCTGCAAGAAGTTCTACATCAGATGTTCTCAGACTCGCTCCTGTACCAGGTTCCTCCCTGCCACCACCACAGCCAGGCATGCGCAGAGGCACTGAGCCTTGCGGGCGAATGGCAAGTCAACCCCAACAAAGTGCAAATTCACCTCTGGGTGTCCGTCTTTAAACAGCTGACCATCCCTGATGGACTTTGTTTCTCAGACCTTCTGCCACATTCTTTCCTCACATGGATTTGTGAAAACTCTGGATGCCACAAGGTAATTTTTTGTCATAGCAAATCAGCATATCAGAAGACAAAGAGGTTCATAGCCTCACCCACTCAGGGGGATGCGTGACTCAGGTAGTGATAACTGGTGAATCATCTAAAAGTCACCTGGAGTGCTTCTTGCATGAGCACTCAGAGGGGAAACCTGTTCCTAATTGATAGGTGGTTCTTCACTTTCTGTGTCAATACTGAAAGTCAGCTAATGACACTACGTGGCATAGAAGGAAGGGGGAGGTTGGCTGCTCAGTTTTCAGGTTTGTTACTCAACTGAGATGACAGTCATTACAGACCCAGAAGTTGTCAAATTATTACTTCTCTGAAGAATAACATTTCTGACATGACCTTTTAGCTCAGATTTATTAGTAATGATTGCCTCCCTACCACTTGAAAATTCACCTTGCAGGAGACAATATAGGTTCTTGACCAGATTGGAAATGTCACTCAATATGATACATGCAATATGCCCTTAATACTAAGCTAAAAGAACAGAAATTTATGAGTATTGAGTATTGAGACAATTGAGTATTATACCAGACACAGGTAGGAAATATAAGTGAATCTGAAATCTATTTCTAAAAATTACTAAAATCTAAGATTTCCTCTTCACTGACTCCTGCAATGGATTGGTCACTTTCTCCAGCACTCAAGAACATGACAGGTATCTCACGAACCAAACTGACTTGTCCCTTTCTTAGGAGCGCCAGCCATTTGATTCATAATAGTCCCTTTTGTTACTGGTCCCAGAGAAAACTTAACAAAACTTTTTAATAATTGATCCTATCTGGAAGCATATTTTCATAATCATTCTATTAAACTGCTCTTGCAGATCTACAAAGTAAATATCTTGTTTTGCCACTGTCTTACTTCAACATGGAGCTGCCAGGTTCCTTAATCCCGCATGCTTAGCTCTGACTTTTCCTTGCCACTTACACAATCATCTTTTGAAAATGGCTTACCAGCCATTTTTCACATTATCTGGAAGAGAACGCCTATTTGTCATTTCCTAAAGTGACTGGAATATCTATCCTCAAATACAGTGTTTTGCCTCATCTTTCCTGGATTGCCCTCCAGTTCATCACCACCTAAATAACTCATTGCTGATCATCCCTTACCTTGCCTGCACCTCATTACAATGTATGTCATTCATTTCAGATCTAAATTTATCCCTCCTGCCCACAGACATGGTATTATCTGACTGCAAATTACTGAAATCAAAAATGCTGAGTCCTAAGTCTGAGGTTATGGAAAATTTAGTACATGTTAAGAATAATCCCATATAAATAAAAGCTTTCTCTGCTATTTTTGTAATGTTCCTCATTTAAAGTATCAGTTACACACTTTCACAGGTCAGTGTCAAAAAATATTAGATTTTGGCAGTTCCGGAAAGCAGTGTGGGCCACAAATTGTCCCTCTAAGTAAATCGTACTGGATGGCTCACAGTAATGAGATCCAGAGTTTGTTTCTAGGTCACTCACCTCAAACACACTCTGGTTGCCAGTTCCTGAAATTTATTACAATCTAACGATACTCTGTCTACACCCAAAGGTAAACGTTTTGGTCACCTTACTCTGCTCCAGTTAATTCTTATAGGCTTTATCAGTGTGACCAAGGCTTAAATGATCATGCAAATGGAAACTCAGCATCGCTCCTATAAGCAAGAGACATTTTGACAGAAGTGAAGCTTTCAGAAGCTCTGTAGGGTAGAATGTGATTGCATGGAGACTGAAGGGTATTGTAGTAAATGGGCCATTAATCCTTCCTCTTACGGTCCATTACTCTTTTCTTTTGTGACCCAGTGCTGATAGAGAAACTATTGTCACCTTAGTCCCCTTTTCCCACTCTTTCTTCCTCCCTGTCTTTGTTGGTAAAACCATCTCTGGGTTGAAGACTTCTGTGGCTGCACTAACTCCTAATACTTGCCTGAGATGAGCTTTCAGCCCATGCCTTAACAAGTGTAGTAAGGCAGGCCTGTAATTTTTCTACTTGCGTAAAAGAATTTGAACAGACAAAACTGCACATGCCAGGAAGTGAAGCTTTGTGAGTGCAGCTACAATTTCATTAAAGCTGTAAAGGGGCCTGAAGGAGAAAAATAACATATTATTAGCAGCTTGAATCTGGAGCTGGCCATAGGTCTGTATGACAAGCCAGCTGCACTTTTGGTGTGAAAAGGAAGCTGGCCAGTGGCCCTTACCCAACTCAGCTACAGTCTTCCAAAACACACCCTTTCTCATGCCTCCCATCCTTGTGACACACCTAGCATTAAAAAGGCTTCCAGTAATATTATGCCTCTGGCCTATGTAAAATGAAAGAAATTCAAGTCTAAACTTGCCTACTCTTGCTTTCGGAGGTAATAAACGCACCCTGCTGTGCTAATAGGAATTCTGCTCTACAACCACAAGGAGAAAGTCTACCACTTCTGAGCAACAAGCATTTTTCCCCTTTAGCTGCCTAATTATTCTTTTTTTCTGATCATTACCAGGCACAGAATCTACCAGCTACTTTCATGGTGTACCATGATGACAAGCTTTCGTCCTTACCATAGATATTCAAAAGGCTGTAAGAAAATATTGGACCCTCTTGCAAAGTTAAAGACACAAGCTGGAGCCAGAATACTCTGTACCAACGCTGCTGGAAAGCTATGGGATGGTAACCAAGTTGCCTTAATGTCAAAACAGACAGCTGATGAGAATCTACTCAACCTTTTCCCTATTCTCTGAATTAAGCAAATAGCGCAGTCTGGACCTAGCACTTAAAAAAGAACAAAATTTTCAACCATGATTGTAAAGAAAGTTGGAACCACCAATGGTCACCAACAACTTTCATCAAAGAACAACTCCATCTTGTCATCTTCTCAGCCTCTCTGCTCCAAACTCATCTACCTCCATCCTTGTCTTTGAGATCTTTCAACGTAATTGAAGAATATTACTGAAGAGAATGATACTTACAATTGCCTAACTTGACAGTTAGGCAATCTATTTTTTTTTCTCACTGATCATTTGGAATGAATGAAGATGGGGAGGAGTGCAAAAGTAAGAGGCCTTTTAGAAAAGGGTGCATGGAAAGGATTAATTCAAACCACACAATTCTGTTTTCTTGTGTGTGTGTGCTTTATTGCAGACTAGAAACAGAACTGGAAAGGGCAAAATACACCTTGTATAGGATGTGTTTTATGTGTACTTGTATAAATGAATCCACTTAATACATTCATGGGTAATAATGTGTCCTTCATATACATTACATAAAGGACATTCTCCTGAGAGAAGATTTATGAAGAATCAGATGGCCACAGAAGTTCGCACCTCAGCTGGATCACAAACCTGTCACTAATTGATGCAGGATTGAAAGGAGGGCTACCAGGTGGCATTTCCAGCACCAAAAGCTGAGGGTAACGACCATGAGGATCGGGGTAACCTAGTGCCTGGGTCAGTCACTGAGGAGAAACGTAATGCTGGTTAACTAATAGTTTAATAAGACAGAAATGTAGGACTATGGACTGCTTCTGTTGCCACCAGGCAGTATGGACAAGACCAACCTGTTCCCAGCTGGAAAGAAGGGACGTGAGGAGAGGTGAGCCATGCCGTGCCACTTGCTCTGGCCAGAGGACAGGCCCTAGTCCCATGTAGTTTACTAGCACAGGTATAGCCAAAGATGTCAGACCAGTTGCCCCATGGAATCATGGGTCCCTCTTCCCTCTCTGATGCCTTCTCTTCCACTTTGTGGTACCTCCCTCATTGTAGCTTATTCTAAGTTAGATAGTACAGCCTGTTTCTAGAGGAAGGACTATGTCTTGAGACGTAACTCTGCAGGGCCCCCACATATTTCTGGCCTTCTGGACTCTCTCTGCCTGTGAGTCACAATAGTAGTTGTCTCCTGGTCTATTAAACACAAGTTCAGTTCACACATATTTAAGAAAACTTGAAGTCTGAAAATGGCGTTTATGGGATGAAGCGCAAAATTGATACATCCAGGTGTATGGAGAAAACCTTTTCATCATCGCTTCTCACTTCATGGCTTTCTTTGGATTCTGATCATGAAAATGAGTGTGCATGGGCTTCCCCTCAAAACTAAGTGTCACTTCTCAAAAACAGAAAGTGAAGTATACACCAGTATGTGTTATGTGGATATAGGTAAAACACCTACAGCTGTAGAGCTAATGCATAGTATGGACTATGTATCGTGAACAGAAGTCAGCTCAAGCCAGCTCACTCCTGGTGTCTCCAAAGAGAGCTCAGATGAAATACAAAGAGTAAGAAAATTAAGAGTTACCAGGGGAAGGAAATGCTGAGAAAAGAATAGAAAAATCACAAACATCAGGGAAAAAGGAGAGAAACAGACAAAGGGTGATGCAGAGCAAAAACTCCTTTGTTTCTAAATGAGTGCAAATTTCCCACCAAATAGTTTCCTGTTTACTTGTTGCTATGAGATTCAGTTAATGGGAAATACAACAAATGTCAGTCTGCTAGATGATGGAAAATAGGTTTTGTCAAACACCTTTCAGGTCATTAGAAACACAGAAAAATATGTATGGAAGGAACTTTAGGGTTCATACCCTCACTGAAGCATTGTTTGGTTGGTGAAGGTAATTCAGTACATAGGATAGACCATAATGTGTTTGACTTAGAACAACATGCTCATTAAAGAGCAGCACTGCACAATAGCTGGCTCTAACTTTAAAGCTGGCCTTGTTTTCAGTGGGGGTTAGATCAGATGAGCTCCAGAGATGTCTTCCAAGCTAAATTATTCTATGGTAATATGAATAGAGTTATGATAAATGAGCAAAGGATTGGTAGAGGGAAAATCTCAAGAAGTCATGAACGGAGATGAATGCTGGTCATTGAATAAAGGTTCCTACAGGAGTGGATGACAGGCAAAATGTTCTGCAACATTTTGACAATGACCTAAGATCTAATACAGAACTACTGCTGGCAAAATTTGTAGATGACACTGATGGGAGAAAAGGCAGATAATGATGCAGACAGAACTGTCAGGAGAATCCATCTGGCTTATTTTTTAAGACGCTCTAGTACAGTCAGGAACAAAATTATACCTGTAGCAACAATGATTGCAGGCTGGACTGGCAGACTTGGGGACCATAACATGGGCAGCAGTAAGGTTGGGAAGGACCTCAAAGTCAAATTGTGCAAGCACTGCTGCAGAAACTGCCTTTGTGATTTTGTGACCAGAGGTGCAGCTAGAAAACCCAGAAGGAAGGGGAGGAGAAGGATGGGACAACAATTAGAAGTAAAGAGGTGAAGGGTGGTCCTCAGGAAAGTAATCCCTGAAATAGAAAAGAGCTACAAAAACTATTCAAGGGCTGGAGAAAGTGCCTTACAATATGAGTCTTAACAAGATGAATCCATTTAGCTTCTCAAAAAGAAGACTGAGAGATGATTTGATTTGTGTATAAGCACATTCATGAGAAGGCAATACCAGATAGAGAAGAACTCTTAAGCAGGCAGAAAGGCAGAATGAGAACCGGTGCCTGCATACTGAAACCAGGCAGATTGTACCTATGAGACATAACTTGCCTTCTATCGTTCTTTCTTCTTCAACAGGAAAAGTAGAGGTGAAAAAATGATGGCAACTAGCAAGAGCAGTGATTGCTTCTCTCCTTCCTGGATATCCTTCTGTGTGATAACAGCAGAAGTTAATAGGTTCAAGATAAAGTAGATGGGTAAACTGTAATGGCCCATGATTTATGGCTAAGATTCCTGGCCTTACAAATTCATTTACATTCACCCTTATGCTCTGCTTTTTTGTTTATTTCTCGTCTTTTTTAGAGTTGTTTGTCCCCATCAAACAGCTACTTGTCAAATCCTCCATGACATTGGGACTGAACTCCTAAGAGTAGATATGTTCTTGTTATTGAACAAGAGGGTGAGTGCTACTTACGGCACAAAACAGTGACTTAGGAGGCCCTTTCTTTGCCTCTGCTTTCCTTTGTGACTTTGGATAAATCACTTGGGTCCAAATTCTCAGAGGTATTCAGGTGGCTTCATGACCTCTGAAGCCAAAGGTTATTTTAATGGGACCCAAGTCTCTATAGCTTTAAAGACTTGGGTGTGAAATCTCTCTGTACAGCAACATTTCATTTCAGACACTTGCCAAGGAAACAGCACTGTAATACTGTTGCAGCATCTCCGGTGAGTAGAGTATCCTATAACATGCTTCATATATTACATAGCTCACTTGGTCATAGTTTGGTACAAATATACGTGCCCTACATGATTAAAATCATAATCTGCCTCTAGCAATTTCCTCCATCTTCTCTGGTTTTTGGAAATTTAAAAAAAAAGAAACAAGAGTTTTCTCTGAAAGTAAAACAGCAGCATTTAATTAGGGCTGTGATTTTGCCCTGGCATTTCTTATGAGGTGTCACCGGGTGTTCAGGTCAAAAGTCATGGAAACATCAACATATGAACCATAGTTTTATCTCGACTGTTTTGAACCCCAAATAATCTCTATTTTTTCACTGTAATATAAATTGGCAGGCTTGATTATATTCTTTCAACACCAAGCATCAGATAGGATCATTTTAATACCAGAGCTAGATTTTGAAAACCAGCTTTATTCCAAACTCAAGGGAAACATCAATGAGAAGCTTGGGCTGGAGATCCAGAGCGCTGGTGTTGTTAGGTGTCTGGTGTCTGACTTCCATGTCAGGTATGCAGCACCTCTGACACCTCTATGATTCAGATGGAAAAAACCCACTCTTCAGAATCCGGTTAAAAACATATTGTGAAGTTTGCTAGAATTGAAGAGGAGTTATGTGCTTTGCCTTGACAAAATTTCAGCAGGGCTTTTTGACCTACTTTGCTAGCATGTATTTCAATCAACATGGATCAGAAATCCTGGACAGATTTTCAAAAAACATTAAAATCATGGAATATGTGGAAAGTTAACAAAAATCCTAGCTTATTTTTTGTAGCTCAGGATGCCTCAGTAATCATTTATTTTAAACAGATGTCCTAAATGTGTTAAATTAGATCAAATATATATAAGCATGTGATATCTGAATTACAAATTATTGACACAACAATGAAGTGGCAAGAATTTCTCACTATGAGTTTGGGGAGGTCACGTTATTCATGAGTGGTGAAACCAGCAATGACTCATAAAAATGATCCCAGATAAGTACCAAGTTATGGGGCAGTCGATGCAAATTTCAGTCTTTGCTCATGTTAGCAACCTGTTACTTCTCCAAGTATTCCCAGTAGTTTCAGCATGAGTCAGAGCTTGTCAAACTAATCACTCCTGCACAAAAGTGCTCTCTCAGGTGCAGCTTCCCATTGCCACAGTATATACTGCTTTAAAACCCTTGCATTAAAAGTCCTCTCAGGACAAACCACCAAGTTGGCCTGTAACTTTAACGAAAAAATCTGGATCACAAAGCACCTTATATAGCTTGGAAGATGTCATGTGCATTTCTCCAGCTCTCTTCAGTCTGTTTTGCTAGTATTTTGCCCTACTGTTCCTTAAAAGCTGTCTGAGTCTTGGGTTTGGACTCTGTAAAACGGCTTCCGCATTCCCATCTTGAGAGCTCCACTCCCAAAATGTAATCCTGATGTTTGGGACCCAAAAGCACCCCAATTCATGGCTCAGCTGACTTTCTGCAGATACTGAAGATGCTCCTTCTAAGAAACTTTATAACTTATCGCATAGACCAAGTCTGCAGACATGTATCCTCACATACTTTTGAGAACGCAGTATCAGAACAGCTGTACCTGGCCAGACAAAGAGTCGATTTGGCAAATATCTTCTGAGAATAGCCAAGAGTGGACACTAAGAGAAGCAAACAGCTTCAGAATAGAAATCCTTCCCACATCAGTTGGTTTTTGGACCTTGTGAGCTAAAGGTTGCATCTGGATTGTCTCTTAAGTGTTGAAACAAGACTGGAGAAATAGATAATCCAACTAGGAGAATAGTTCACTGATACCTTTCCTTTTCTGCTACCTGCTTACACACCTTTGAATTCCGTATGTTGAGCTTCCTTTTCATTCTCACAACAAAGAAACATGCAGTGATCTCTAACACAACTCCAGGACTAAACAAATTCAGCTTTCCCAAACTATCCTTTCATTTACCCTAATAAAAAGCCCTCCACGTGTTCTTCTGAGAAAGAATCACAATGTGATATTGTTTTAAAATGATGAGTTTGACCATCTTAGTTCTTCTTGTAGAATTGCTGTAAGTTTCTCTGGAACTTGATTATGTCATTGACATATGAGAGTGGGATCCTTTAAATCAAAATATACATATATTAAAAAAAAAAAAATCTTTCCTGACCTCAGCATAAGAATACATATGTTTTCTTAAGAGTTTTCCTCATAATTATTTCTATTCTAATGAAGTGGATTGTCCTGTTCAAGAATCAGGCTCGTCGTCCTTCCAGACACTCAACCAATTCATTCATGCAACATCTGTATCCTCTGATATTTCCTGAATCATGAGGGTTATTTGAGGTTCTCTCCAATTTCATGTGGTATTCACAAGCCAAGTTCGCCTTGAGGGTTTCCTTTCAGGCATAGTTACCAAATATGTTCATGGTCTAACACTTCTATAGGATTTCCTACTGGCCTTGCCGCTAAGCCAAAAATTTACTTCCCGGAAATAGTAAACTGAATAATGCTTTTTGTTGTGTTGCAAATTCCTGTATTCTACACATGTTTTGTTTCTTCTGGATTTCGGAACCTCCTTAGAGTTTCCCTTTCCTGGCCAATAAAATGGTAACAGCTATCCATTTCAGTGAGTTGGTCATTTTCTCACAGGCATCCCTATGTAGGGATGAGGGGAACATTCTGGTAGAGGAGGCTTAAGGTTTAATCCAGGCAAAGATGCCCATATTCCAAGAAAGGAAATAAGCCTTTAGGAGAGGCTTAGACACCTAAACTGATGAATGCATTCCTCTGCAAACATATAACGAGACGGCTACAGGGAATGGAAGCAAATGTATCAATCAGCAAAGCAAGCTGTTTCTCAGCAGACAGAGAGTGCAGGGAAAGGATAGGAATTGCTAAGTTTCGAGCTGATCTAGGCTAGCGAAGGAAATTAAAACATACTGGAGAAAAGGTCAGACAGCTTTTCGTTTGGGAAGAGACAGAGTCACTGTAGGTAATCCAGATGTGACTATAGAACTATACCGATCACTTCCATTACTATCAGGAAGACCATCACTATCGTAGATTGGGCAAAGAAAAGAGTTTGTCTTGCTTAGCATTAAAGCAAAAGCAGACAAGGGGTAGTACTGCTTTCTACAAAAAATGAAGAAAACTTCTCAAGGGAAAACATCTTACATTTGCTGCAGGAAAAGAACAACTGATTTATAAATGGAGAGAGGCTGGCTATGCATACATTGAACATGTCACTTGGGAATAAAGTCTCTAACCATCAGAAAAATAAGGCTGCAGAACATCCCCTCCTTCAAAATAATGTGGTAGAGAAACTCACTGTTTTTAAGACAGAGGTGAAAGGGGTTCTCTTTGATATGACTGACCAGGGCATTGAACACAACAGTCCGGCAAATTCCTTCAAGTTTTATACTGTGAAATAAAAGCAAAAGTGAGGAACAAATAAAGCAGAAATGCTAGTTGAGATGCACACCATATCCATGGTTTTCAAAAGCAGCAATTTGCAGCATCTCCTGAACAGACTACATACTCAAAAGAGCACACACACGTTGCAGAGCTTAATCCAAAAATTATTTCCTCTTTACTCAAAGCGGAAATTGCTCTGATTGCTAAGGTAACTCTAGCTCTCCAGGCACCAGTGTGTGTGAAATAGGTACCTTCCCAGTCCTTCTGGCACGATACAACTCATTCAACCATTTCCTACATTTGGTTTTGCCAACCTCAACCAGCAGTTCAATGGCGTCTGTGAACTCGTTCACATTGCATTATTGCAGCTTTAGCGCCCTGTTGAGCTCATACTATGCTTAGCCATATGTCAGAAATTTTATATGGCAGCTGTTATGGAATTGCATCAGGTGGAAAGAACAGAACTGAAATGTGTGTGTAACATACTTTGCAGAAAAGGCCTCCATCAAAATCTTGAATAACATTGAATATCATTGAATATCATTACTTGTTTGAAAAAAAACTCCCTAAACTTGAGATACTGCAAACTCCAGGATTTCATCATAAATTCAAATATATTTCTAGCTCTGCACTCAATAACACAGGCTGTATGGAATCCTAAGTTGCCTAATAGAAAAATCAGAGACAGGCATCACAATTTGCATTGCATTAGTTCCACCTCAAGAAAAAAACAGGAGAAAGGTAATGAAATGGAACAGCTCTCATATTAAGCAGCTAGCTATTAAAGCTAGAAGTGGAGTAGAAAATAAGCCGAGATGAGAGAAATTCATTAAATCAAAACTACTCATTCAATGGCTTAATATCTGAGCAGATTAATGTTATTGAAATGGTGTCAATTTTTGATCATGGGGATGAAGATGGTAAAAGTTTTTTTAAGAATTTTTTTAATTCCAGCATTCACGTTAAAGAATAAAAATTATGTGTTGATATAGCCTTACCCTGGAGCTGCTCAGTTTGAACACTGCCGCCTCCGTGGTCCCAGACAAGTTACTGCCCCTCCACTTCCAAAGACAGCTGAGTGTTCCTCTGCTTGGTGCTACAAAACCTCTGAACTCCCCCTAATCTTCAGTGGAAGACTGAAATAAGGTAGGGTAATATAACATTAAGTAAAATAACATAACATACTGAGTCAGACCAAGGATACAAGTGGCCCCATATCCTGTCTCTTAAGATACCCAACAACAGACCCTTAATGAAGTGCATAAATAAAGCATGTAGTAGTATTCCTACCACACAATGACCTATGTCTCAGGTGTTCTGCTCAGCTAAGAGGAAAGCTTATAGATTGTATTGGGTGCCTTTGGCAAGATTTTGGTAGCATGGCGGGGGGGGGGGCAGGTGGGATGGAGGTGGTGCTGCAGGGGTGACCTCTATGGGAGGAGGTCAGGGCTGCCCTATACCAGTCACAGCCAGCTCTAGCCGACTCCACAACAGTCACCCAAAAGGACTGCACCCCTGAAGGACCCACGCCAGAGCAGGTACTCCCTGAGCAGACTGTGGCCCATGGACGACCCTCGCCAAAGTGCAGGAAAAGACTAAGAAGGAAGGAGGAGCAGAAGAAAGGAGTAAGAAACAAGGAGTGGCAGAAAGAAACTGCTACACCCTGACCCTAATGTCCTGTGAGGCCCATTGCCTTGCCAAAGGGACTGGGAGTAACCTGTGGTGATAACAAGGGCAAAAGACTAGGCAGGGGAGAGGAAAGGTGCTTTCCCTAAGTGTTTGAATGTTTGTCAGCTTTGTTTCTCAATACCTGAATCAACACCTGAATCGGTGTCTTTATTTAGAGTTTTCTTGCTCTTCTTCTTCCTATTTTCTTCCCCCATCCCACTTGGCGGGAGACTGAGGGAGCAGCTGGGTGAGTGCTTAGCTGCCAGCCAGCGTCACCCACCACACATTCAGCAGCAGTATGTTTTAATGAGGAAACACATTGTTTCAAAAGTCTAAGTGTGATTTTATTGATTACTCTATAGCAGTTGAGTCTTCTGCCTCTTCTGCTCTTCCAAAGTTTCATTTCAGATACCAAAGTGTTATGCTGGGTCCTGCTTTTAACATAGAAGAGTCTGACATTTGTGGTCTGAATGGCATTATCTTGATAATAGATCTTTACCACAGTATCTAAAGATTAATATGTTAATAGCTGATATGATCAAGTATTGCTGGCGTGGTTGGATGAGTTCCTAAAGCAGATGCATTGTATGGGCCAGATCCACGTATGGACTAAATGGCATAACTCCACTGGCACCTTCTAATTTATCTACCAGTGGGAGCACAGTTCACAAGCTCTGTACTCTCAGGCTCACCATACGAAGCTCTGCTATTATAATAAAACTAATCATGTTGACCTCTTCTCATTTGGATCTTGCTGAAGAGAAGCACACATTTAGATGTAACACCACCAGTAATGAAAGGTAAATGGGGGAAAAAGGCATTGTGTTTGTTCAGAGTAGATTATGCATGTGCTCACGCAGCTCTGCGATGATCATTGAAAAAGAATGGCTCATTTGGTAAAGTTAAGAATTTTTAGTCATCACCCCAGGGGCTGACTCTTTAAATCTTACTAGCACTGAACCGAAGTCGTGGAACCAAAAGTGACTTAATGGACAAGATTTTCAGCTGCTGGAAATTGGCATAGATCCACTGAAATTAAATGGAGCTATGACAATTTATACCATCTGGAGACCCAGCCCAGCATGAATAAACATTAAACAAGCTGGTTTTAAACTAGGAAAGTAGTTCCACTTCTGACTCACCTTCCAACACATCCTTAATAAATTGCCTAAATGAATTACATGATAATTAAAAGGAAAATCACTGCCTAAAGAAAACTTTCTGCACCTCTCTTTTCAAATGTTTTGAGGACTTCATTCTTGTAATAGAGATCTTAATTTCTTTTGTCACACCATTGTGAACATCCTCAGAAAATTCACAAGCTCGGGAATATCTCCCCTCCTTGTCCTCCATTGTGAAGGCAACTAACCAACATAGGACTGACACAGATTAATCTGGAATAAATACCAAGAGTGTGGGGGTTACAGTGACTCCTTGGGCCCCAACTCACTGAACTCGGCATTCAGCTGCGTATCATTGTCACACTCCACATGGCATATGCACCTGGGACATGCTCCTTTGTGGATAACATTAAGTTATCTCAAGGGAACAAGAGGGAATTTCAGGAGACTATAAAAGCAGATAAATTACAAGGGTACACAAATACAGAGTATAGTCACATCATTTCACACTCTCCAGGGAAAACATCTAGGTTTAAGTTGCTTACCAGTGGAATTTTACAACTCTTGTCGATGTAAATTTTCTCCAGTTCCAGTGACAAGAAGATACTGAAAAAAGGTATCCTTCAAGGAAGATAAAACTGAAGTAAAAGCTGTGAAGTACATGAAAGATAGATAGGCTTATTCAAAGGGTATGTCCTCCATAGTGAACACGGACTGAAAATTAACTACGCTCTGGGGAAGAAAAGGAGAAAAAAAAATCTCGAGGATACAAGCCTCAACTAAATATTGCTCGTGCACAAAATATAATTTTAGATAACCACAGAAACACTCTGAACATTGTCAGAAGGAGAAACCAAGGTGATGACTGGAACTGGTTGACTAATCTCTCTCGAACCTTGTCATTTGTCATATCAGGTAACTAACTATTCATGAGCAATATTTTCTCCTAGCAGTTGACTTATTCTTTTTATTATGTGGTAGCACCAAGCCTCAGCACAGCTCACAACAGAATATTCTGGATACTTTGAAGGGTTTTCTCTAGTAAGTCTCAGTACCAAAGGCACAGGACCACTAACCACACTGCGGCACTGGGCTGGCAGACTGTATGGGATATCTAGAAATAGAGCAGCCTGACACATCCTTTCGAGTGAACAGAAAGCAGGTTATATTTTTGGTTTTTAATGGATACTTGAAAATGTGGAAAAATGTGCAATTAGTTCTGCAGTGTGGTGAATTATTAGTATTAATGTTATTCTTATTTACGCTTAGAGAGCCTATATTGCTTGTTATTGTTATATGATGAATGACAAACAGATGATGACCTGGAGTGATAACCAAACAGTGATAACCTTGGACATCACTATGAGATGTGTTTAATACTTGACCTTGCCATCCCATGACATGTGAATACAGCTGTGGTAACTAGGACAGCACAGGTAGTAACTAGGAACGTAATAAGGGCACTTGCTTTTATCAATTTGCCTTCTTTGTAGATGTAGAAATTTTATTTCTCTAGAAATGTAAAGAAATCAGAAAATACAATCACATACACAAAAAAACTGACTACTGTGAACTCAAAAATGTCCAAATTTACATCTTTCTGACTCTTGTGGTCATTTCAGACTAATCTTAATGTTTAAAGCAATATCAAATTAGAGGATAGTATTTGTTTTCAAATGTTTGGCATACATTTTTCTCCATTTCTTCGAAGTTCCATTGGTGAGTGGAAACAGCACAGATTTCCAGTGGTGTAAAAGCAACCCACAGCTACAGGCACAGCCACAGCCGCGCAATCCAAAACAATCAGATTACTGGGGCTTACTGCAGTTATCACCTGTTAGATAAGCAGAAGCAATGGTGTCAATGCCCAAGCTTAGCATCTTCTCTGAGGTTATATGCCTGAAACCATATGGAGGCATCTAAAATTTACTGGCCTTTCCAGAGAAAATGCCTCAATTCTTCCAGTTCCAAAATGCAGACAGTGCTAAACCAGGTTCCCTCTAAAATGCTCTGAAACATAACCAACTATATCAAGGCTCCTGAAACTGTATTAATGAATTGCAATAAATTATCCACTCCCTCCTCACTGACTAGTGTTCAGTACAAGATCTGAGATGAGGTTGAAACGTTTGAAGGTTTGAGAGGGAACAGATTCATAGAGATATCACTTAAATGCCGTTTCCTCAGTGCTACCAAGTGATAAAGACATATCCTGTGATGAACTTGGTGCATGCCAAGGTAGATGTTATATGACTGCTCATTCAGATGTTTAAAAATAAACTAGCACTATTGCAAAATCTATGTGCCATTATTTACAGCAACAAGCTGCAGGACTATTTGTTTCAGGAAACGGCACCAGAGGGAACTTTCAGTAAAGAGATGAAAAATTTTATAGCTTATTCTTTTATCTTTGCTTAATTGTGTCACCATTTTACACTACACTCTTTATTCTCTGCCCTTTTGACATAGCCAGCTGCCTTTCAGAGCCCTGTGAAGAAGCAGGCTGGCTTCACGCTGTAACAGGCACCAGCTCCCAAAGCCTGGTCTATTGATGAGTCACATTGCTTGTGTGTGCCTGCAAGCACATCGCACAAGTTCCTATGCCGTTTCCTTTCGAACTGCTGGGGAGGAGGAGGGGGGGAAGTGTGTGTGAAGCACAAACTACAAAAACAATGTTGGTAGTGAAGTCTCCTGCCCCACCGTAGAGCACAATAACCAGTGACACAGTGGAATGTCTGGTTCAGAGGCAGTGCAGGTTCATCCTGTTGTCGGCCCGGCAGCCCGGGGAAGTGACGTCAGGCACACGGGGCTCTTGTTTGAAGGCAGGGAAACACACCGAGACGTTTCAACACTTCTACCGAGGCAGGAAGTCTCTTTTTTAAAGGTTGGGTTGTGCTCACGTCAGTCCCCCAAGCCACCTCTTTCCCCAGCTGGCCATCCCCAGCTCAGCCTTGGACAGGGCTACCACCGTCAGCTTGGAGAACACGGCACCTTCGGTGAGGCTCAGCACCACCATGGCCAGGCTTGTTCTGAAGGACACCAGCCAAGCTGTCAGGAAGAAATATCCTCACACAGCCCTTGCTCTGCAAACTCTTCTTTGAGCAGAAATTCCCCGTGAACTCACTAAGGCTAAGTGGAGAACATGCATGCAGATCAGCCTCTCTATCACCACACTTCAAAATCGCAGCTACCCAAAGCAATACTGGTAATTACACCATAGTGGTGTACACTGTAGCATCTAGCCTCAAAACCAAAAACTGCACCAGCCAGACCCTACTGACGCACTCTCCTGCATGAACATACATCCTGAGGACTTCTGTTTTCTCTGTCTCTTGGCACTATCCAAATATCATAACAACATTACAAAATGGTCACTGCTGAACATTCCCCTTCAAATCAACGTTGTGTGTGGAAACACACGTCAGAGCACCTTGGCACTTACCAAACTTGCCTGCGTGTGCTTAATGAGGCTTTCCCTCTCCTGTTTCCAAATGCCACTCCACCACTCTTGCAAGGGTCAGACCTCACTTATAACCTCTAGTCATTTCATCCCCAACACACGCATACCCTTACTGATATACACAGGCAAGGTGCAGAACAACCTCTCAGGAGGGCAAGCCTTGGGTGTGCTCTTATGGGTGTGCCAATGTGTCTCTAAATAGTACTGATACTTCTGCCCTTTTCAGGGCACATGTCTTTGCTCATCGAAAACAGAGTGGAATTTAATATCTTAGGTTAGGACAACGTGAAATTTAGTGACTAGTAGCAGTAGTCCATGTAGCTGCTCTGGACAGCTTGATTCAGTTAAGCCCTCTGTGAAGCCTCACTCATAGGTGCCACAAATGAGAAAACATACTTCATATAACCTATATCTCTGTACTGCTGGAAGCTGGGCAGCCTGGCAAATGCTAGTTTAAGGGGTGTCAGTCTGCTGGCCAAAACCAGGTTTTAATGAAGTTTCCCTTTTCACTGTGAGATCAGTAGAGGGTCCAAAGTATTTCAGGAAGCCTTAACATGTTTTCTCTTACTACACAGTCCAAGAGAGAAAAACATGGAGAGTGTCTTCATCCTCCTTACCCTTTAACACTGATGCCAGCAGCGACGTATCTATCTGAGCTATGGTGAGGGGCCCAACTGCAACCTTGAGTTAAGAGCAGCAAGGGCTCTTGAAAGCACAGGATTATTTTTGGTGTGAAATTCAAAGACTGATCAAAACCCCAACAGGAGAAGTTTACCCTTAAACTTTCCACCTTACCAGCAAGGCACTGCAAGATGTAAGTCAGGGCATGAGTAACATCTTGAAAGCCTCAGGTTCCTCTCTGGGCCACCAGAACAGGTGAGGTAGAAAGTGTACCTGGTGGCATGTACAGCAAGGGTGGTCCTGAAGTAGCCACACATTGCACTCTGCAAAACCCTCGCTACCAGAAGACGTGGAAATGCCTACACCTCTTGTGGCTTGATAACTCTGGAGAAGCAATGATAGGTACTTCATGGTGCTCACAAGGAGTGTGCAGAGAGTGGTGACAGAGATTTCCCCTGGGGCCAGAGCAGGTGGATTGAACACCAGTAACCCATCCAAGGAGGAGGTCATGGTGGCATCAGCAAGCATATAACTACATGAAGTGCTTTCCAGTTTGCTGTTTCTTGAGATGAAAGCATCCTGCAAAACACCCGCTGCACTCCAAGTGGTTGGTCCACCAGCAGCCCTGTCCACTGAATTATAGAATAACATTGTTACGGCATTTAAAAGAGACTTTTTTTCCTACATAACCCAAAAGCTGGAGTTTAAAATTCCTATTGTATGAACATTAATATGAAAAGAATGCTGTCTCCTATTATGGAATTGTGTTATAAAACTGGAATGCTGTCCCCGCCCCGTCTGGCTCGCGATCATCCGGACTTTGCCAAAAATCATCCTGTACTACAGAGCGTGTGTGTATCTCACGACGGGAACTGCCTCCTGACTCACGAAGACAAGAGGCCGCAAATGTGTAAAGCTGGCAGAGGGTTTTTTTTAATCTGTCGGTAACAATCAGGCGACTTGCTTAATTGTTCTGAATTCTGATCTCTACTCTATGTGCAGCCTCCCAACCAGCAAACCGCAGCTGTGCGCCTCTGCTTCTGAACTGCACCCATTGTCCCTCCCAGGAGGCTGAGAGCAGCTCCAGCTAACACGCCTTTGTCTGCCCTTCTTGCTGCTCTTGGCTTTTAAGCAATGACCTAAAAATGTAATGCCCAAAGTTCAGAGCCTTGGAAAGCTGTCGGGAGCCTTCCTCGTCGGTGCTTTGTGCCTTAGCAGCGCACCTTGAAAGGGCAGTGTGTGTGAAAGGACTTAAGGCTTTAAGGCTTCCTTTGCATGCAGCAAGGCATATCTCTAAAATTCCTCTTTCAGAGCAGCAACTGCAAAAGGAGATTTCAAAGGCCAAATCCTCATTCCAGCAGTGCCCATGGCTGGGACTGAGTTACTCTGGATATAGACTGCTCGTAATCCACTGGAGTTTGTTTACCGCATTAGGGATTGATTTGCTCTGGCCGCGCTCTGAAAAATCAAGAGGTATCGTTTTTTAAATGTCTGTGCATGTCTCTGCTTTACCAGCTTGTTTCTTGCTTGTTTCTTTCCCCACCATTTCAAACCCCAAAGTTATCAAACTAACTCAGGAAATGCCTCTTGGGAGGGCTTTTTCCTCTCCTGCCCACAGGGCTACATCACATGCCTCATAACCCTGGACAAGAACTGGTAAAATTGCTGGGGTATTTTTGAGGGAACTTGTTCAATTACACAGAGCACATTCTAAGCCATACAGCCAAGTCCTCCTCCGCACAGGGATGATGTAAGCACATCCAGGAAACCTGGGATGCCAAAAATCTCAAAATCTGGAGGAAATATTTGCAGGTCAACATGGCTGCAAATTGGTCAGAGTTTAGCAGCCTGGGGAGTGTTCCACTCGCAGCTTCAATCTGAGCCTGGAGAAGACCAACACAAACAAAGACATGGTTGCACTGGTCAGATCTCAGAACAGAGCCTTGCTGGGATGGGCTGAAATGCAGCTTCTCAGAGCAGGGCTGAAGAAAGTAACATTTTTCCCCAGCTTATGTTTCAGGAGGGTGCACAAGGAAAACTCACAAGGTTAAGAAGATGAAAATTGCCAGGATTTTGCACTGATGAAGCTGGATAAAGTATTTGAATAGAGGAACGCTGCATGTAAATAAAAATAGGATTGTACTACTCTGACAGCACTGGGACGTGTGCCAATCGCAGATACCAAGGCAATAGATGGTCAGGAAGTATGACACACGGACCCACTTGATTACTTGATAGATGCTTTTTAAAGCCTCTTGTCTGCCTTCATCCAAAGTTATTTCCGATGCGGTTCCCAAAACGAAGGAATCTCTGGCAAAGATAAACAAGACTGAGCTGCCTTCTTCTGCAGGCTAAAGCAAAGATCAGAAAATACAGCACAAGCGGAGAAAATTAAAACACAGAAAAGGAAATGCCAATCATTTTCCTGACTAATAAATGCTAGGAGGAGAAATGCAAGGTTCACGGAAGGACCCGTGTCTCTATGGAGTCTGTACATTTCTTCCCTCCGTGATTCTCTGAACTCCACAACACTGACAGTTCGGTTTTGCCAATTATGCAACTTCTTAATGCTTTTGTTGCTTTTATGACATGTGTCAGCTGAGCGTGCAATCAAACCAAATAAGACTACAATAATAAAATAACCCACATTAACTAATTATCTTAATAACAACCCTGTTAAGAGTGAGACATCTGATAGGAGAGATAGAAGCAATAATAAAAGGGCACTGTCAACTGCATGAACAGGCTTGCGCTGCTTCCCAATGTGATGCTCCAAGGATATTAACCCCTGGAGTCCTGGGAGAGAAGTCTTGGGAGGCAAGTTTTCTAGAGACTCTTAAGGAATCCAGACAACAGGGATCAAAACTAGGGAAAAGTTTTGGGATGGGAATGAGATAGGAAGACATGCCTAAGAGATATTTCTTCTGTTGTCTGTGAGCTGCCCTCTGCAGCAGCACGTTATCGAGCATGTGGGCTGCTGGGTGTACCAGAAAATAAACACAAGATTTATAGAGGAGACTATGTTGTGAACTCAGACTCAATACATGCAAGGTGTGAAGGGTCATCCCAGGAAATCTTCCTCGCCCTTCACCAGGCCCTGCTGACCCCCAGGGCACAGGAATACTGCCCTGATGTCCCCACAGCTTGCAACAGCACCAGCCTTCCAAAACTGGGGGAAAGGCACACTGATGTAACACCAACCACTGTGTCCTTCAGACCCAGCATGTGAGCTGGATCAAGACAAAGACACTTGGTGTCTTGTTTCCTTCTGGGAACCCTTCAGAGGTCTTCCAGGATTATCCCCAAGGTGAGAGTAACTTTGTCCTACGCATACAGCCAGCACAATCTGTTCCACACTTTGGAGCTTGAAAGCATCCCTCAGTGGCTGAGAAGTGACCTGATACATGAAACAGCTGAGCTGTGCTAGTCAGGATGATGGACTAGAGAAACTTGAACATCTCCGATTTTTCTTCCAGAAGATATGACCCAAAAGTTGTTTCTGCACTGAAAGCTAAAATAAGAACCTGTCCAGGCATAGTCTTCTTTCTCTGACCATGCTTCCTCATGGTGGTACCTGTGTTGCTCTAGTGGTCTGAAACCATCAGAAGGTCCTCTTAGACAAAAAGGCTTCTTAGTCACTTTAATTGGGCTGGAGAATGATCTACAGAACCAAACAGATCCAGAGGAACCACAATAGGTCTGAGGGATGATTCACACCACCAACTTAGAGGATCCTGCTTAGGTGCCTTCACTAAACATTCCCCTCTATACTCCAGATAGAGTATATACTCTATATAACCAAAAGACATGATGTCTCCAAAGGTCAAGCAGGAGTAACTCATGGGTGGGTTGCTGTCTTTCTTCAATGACTACGGAGGGAGCCTAGGGCAATAATCACAAAGGCTAACATTAGCCTGAGAAGGCTAGTCTCCACATGTTTGCTTTGTAGTCAATGGAGGGTGAGAGGCAGCTTTGGCAGGAATATCATAGCACCTGATAGCTCTGCACAGCTCCTGCTCAGAGTCGCCCTTCTCCCCAGACTCTTCAAAGAGGGAGGTGAGGGAGAACGACATCCCTGGATCAAATCTACTCTTTATGAATAGCAGCCTCAGATACCTATTTACATCCACTACATTAGTCCGTAGGAATAACTCAGGCCCCAAAATACAGCCTGCAGTGGGCTGTGCTAGGGATGGCCAGTTATGACCACATCAGCAGGAATAGCTGCTGTGCATGGTCCTGCGTATGCCAGGTTCCTTTGGACAGGTAAATAACAGATTGTGCATCACGTGTCATATTGCTACACGGCCCAGTGCAATGCAGCTTCTAGGGGTTCAAACGAAATCTTTACTTCTCCAGCTCCTGCCTCTCCCCCAGCTGTCCTGTTGTCTCGCACTGGAGTAGTGCAGTCAGTGTGTGCCGTGTGTCAGAGGCAGACTTGCTGCAGCAAGAGGGCAGAGGAGGAAGGTGAAGGGTCTGCATAGCACTGCCACTGTCACTGAGACTGCACCCAGCTCTGACCACCCCCGTTTCCTGCCTGCTTTTGGCGTGTTTCTCAGGAAACGGTACCCAGGATCTACTCCCAGTTCAGACCATTTTCCAGATAGCAGGTGGGGTAATGCTTTTATGTCTGAATGCTGCAGGTACAAGCCTTCAAGTGAAATGAGATTTTCATGCAACTGAGGTTTACCCAAGACATAGGCAAGACTTATGTAAAATCACCTGCACTGTCCCTTCAGCCCAACCCACGTTCTGGGGCTTTCCCACCACCAGAAACATGAGCGCACCACGCTTGTGAAACTCCTGAATAGGCAAGAGGCTTCCTTCTCTTCCTACAGAGTGATCTTCATTATGGTAAATGAAACAGGCTGGAGGAGCATCAATCTGCCTGCTCAGGACTTTCACAGGTGCGCTCATCCCCAGGGAACAGCCCAGCAGTCCTCGAGCCCTCTCTGAGGCCAGCAGAGCTGCAAGACCAACTGCAGCCATGGCCACAGTGCAGGGGACTGCAAGGACACCCCCTCCCAGGACAGGCAGTGCAAGTATTGAGACCAGTCAAGGTTTCACCCACTAGACCTAACGTTGCCTCTACCTCCTGGGATGGATCCGTACCCACCAGGCTGTTGGGTAGACGAGGTATGTCACATTTCTATCTCCAATGGCCAGGCAAATGTAGACTTGCATCCCACAGCACTTCAGTTTAAATCAGGAGAGAGAAAAAGTCAGCTTGGGTCTCTTCCTCGAGTGCGTGGAGAACCCACATGGGAGTGAATGTGTGAAGGGGAAAAGGCCATCTCGAAGACAGTGTGAACTGAGTGGGTGAGAGGACTAGGAGTTTGCTTGCCCAACCAGAATTTCTCAGTCTTTCCTGGGTACAGCTGTCACTTCCACCTGGGGATTGTTTACCATGTTCAGAAAGCACTAGGAAATGGAGGTGTCTAGTACAGAAAAAATGCCAAACACTAAGCAATGAAGCTCCAGAAATTTCTGTCTTGCTCCAGACTCTTTATTTCAAGACACTTTGGAGATATTCTGTGACCAAAGTCTGTAAAAATATGTATGTGCAGAGAAGCTGAAGAGTTAGCTTAAAGCCTTAGCCATATGGCCCTTCCATCTCCTCCTTCACACACACACCTCACCATTAACAGCATACAGCAAAGACTTCACCCCTTGGTGACCAGGCAGGAATAGGTCAGGCATCACAGAGCACCTTCTTCCCAGAAAGGCATCTCCTCCAAAATTTGCCCCAGTAAAATGAGGTCTGGTTAGCTGGTGGAGCAGACCCAGCGCCCTCTCCTTCAAGCCCCTTGCAATATTTTGCAAGGTGGCATTGGGAAAGAGGCGTCCTGTGCCTCAGAGGCTACATTTGTGTTGGGAAGCTAACCCAGGCCAGGGCATAGCTCAGACATGAGCATGAAATCATCAAAACAGTTTAATGGTTTCCATGCTCCCTGCTGCAGTTTGTTTGCTTGCCGACTAGCACTCTCCCAGGCAGTGCCCGGGCATGATTCAGGCACAGGCTAGGGATCCTTCCTAATAGGGAACATGGATGAGACCACCCAGTTTCTGGTGGCAAAGAAGTTTAGCCATATAGATAGCCATATGTAAGCCATGCTGTACCACTTTCCCTCAGAGTCAGAGTGGATCTGGGCTGTTTACTAGAACAGCCGACAGATTCATCTCATTGAGAGGCAAATGCTACTGTCTCAGACTGCCTGCAGACTCAGGCAGCCATGCACTGGTGACAAGCAGCCCACACGTCTACATTTTTTTCACAGCCATCAGGTGTCAAAATGTCTTTTTAAAAAGATAGCATCTCATGGAGAGTTATTCTCTTCTCTTCCCCTACTCCAGCTTCTTCCACCCAGTCTCCCCAGCGAAGGCATAACATCCCAGTGACACCAACAGCCCCAGACCACATGCAACACTAAACAAGGAAAATATTTGAACTGTTGACACCTGTCTTTTCATGATGTTTAATAGCTGGAAATGGAAAGCAGACATGTGAACAATCAGAATGTCTTTGGTAGACTAGCTTTGCTTCCTAGGCTAGTATCTCAGAGCCCTTCTTCTATACCAAGCAGTGAGGTGATGGGCAGCCTTTAAACCAGAAGCCTGTGTCTTGTTTATCTTTCTTCTCTTCTAAGGCCTGAAGTCAACAAGAGCTTTTTACACTCTAGTGACTGCGATTTAGAGTCACAAAGGCTATACGTGTTTAAGTAGTGCTGGACTGCACTGCAGACCGTTCAGCACAGGGGCAAGCACACTTTTCCCCACGTCTCAGAAGTGTGGATTTATAAAGCCTTTCACAGAAAAGGTCAGTCATGGAGAGAATAAATATGGTAAGTACAATTTACGCCCACCAGAATCAGATTTATTCATACCTAATAATTAACCTTAATTATACAAAACATAACTGATAAGCAAGAATAAAGGAGTCACTTGTAACATTACTTGTGGCAAAAACAATGGCATGAAAGTAGAAATCTGCCCCCCACCCGCCAGAGATTATGCATGGACCATCTCAACACGCTTTCTGGCAACCCAGTTCCTTCCAATTAAATGACATCGGGGAAGAATTAGAAATAGTGTAGGCCCTTTTTCATTGCTGCTTATGACTAACTGATGTAATGCTGAACTGTTTATCACCATAATCCCAACCTACATATCCTAACCACTGAGTCAGTATTTAACTGAATCTCTCAAACCAAAACAGTTGTATAGTGAATACTGCATGTGGTTTTCATCCCGCGGGTTCAGAAACTTAGAATGATTATTACTTATATTACTCTAACAACATGGGTCAGTGTCCGTGTGCTGGCCCTGGGCAGGGTCATTGTGCTGGGCAAACAGAGAACAAAGATGCCTTGCACCCCGAACGATATATATTATAACGGTTTCTCAAGCAAAAGGTAGCGGAGGGACAGCATGAGGTTCAGAGACCGCTTGAGCCACCATCCGCTTTCACCATCACTGTGTTTATCAGAAGTTTGAAATACAGGATTGCTCCAGGAAAACAGCCTGAAAAACAGAGCTGAGGAGTTTCTTGCCTTAATTCTGTGATATACAAGACAGATTGCTGTCGAACTGCAGCACACACTAGTCAGCACATGTCTGCTACCTTATCCATGGCAGGTCTGAAGTTAACCTTCTCTCTGAAGGATGATCTTCCTACAGGGAACATGCCTTTCATATGCAGAACCATGATCAGCTGCATGTTACCAAGGTCTGTGGTGCAGATCACAGTGGAAACTCTGGCTGCATCCACCTCACATTTCTTCAAGTCTGGACCTATCCCAGCTAGGAGGGAACCAGTGAGGGCACCTGGAAGATCTGCAATAGCTGTTTGAGCCATTTATTTTTCTTGAAGCATCACAGGTGCATTCAGAAGAGGGTGACGGGGGTTGCTGGCCCAGCGGATTCAGAGGTAAGAGCGCAGGCGTGATTTGAACTGATCAGAACAGGCAGATGTTTACAGTTAAGCCTACACTGTCAAGTGGGTACCACAAAAACCACAGGTTCTGGTCCAAGCCTGCTCTGAGGACCAGACCCATGCTGTTAACAGCTCATGGGAGGTGAGGAGCCAGAGCATATCCACTCCATACATGGATCCGTGCTCTCCCATTCACTCAGCGTGCAGGAATCAAACCAAGGCAATGCAGGAAGAATCACACCCCAGTGACCATTTTGAGAAGGGCTTCGTGTCCTCTGCAGCAAGGCAGAGTGGGTCTTTCCCAACATGAAGGGGAACACCATGCAGCTAAGCCACAAAGGCAGACAAGCTGTGGCCAACCCAACGCAAGCGATGCAGGCAGAAAACACGAAGGCAATATGTTTGAACATGTCTAAGCCTGCCCTCAGGCTCTTCACCCCACAGGGTGGTAGATAGGTGTTACAGGGGGCTGGGAGGAAGCTCAGGCCCCCGATGCACTGATCCAGTGTGTGTCGTGGGGCATCAGAGGCAGGACAAAGTCTGGGGCGTGCGAACAACTACTGGCTAGTGTCTGCCCTGACACAAACAGGTTTCAGCTCTTCCCCAAGTCAATGGGTGTGCCCCCAGCTCTCGTCAGAGCCCGAGGCCACCCCAGGCAGCGCAGCCCAGGGAGGATGACAATGAATGTGAGTAATTCTTGAAATTTGTGGGAAGACTATTCAGACGTCTGACTTCCTGCTTCTGCATGTACAGAGGAGATGTTTTTGTCTAAAGGAGTGGAAACAGCTTACGCTGTGCACCGGGGGAGAGAAGCAAATTTGCCCAGGAGGGGGGAGCAGGGGGGAAAACATGGCAAACTCTGCGAGGGGGCAGTGCTGACCCAGTGCAAAGTGGGAAGTAACCTATGGCTGGGAAGGGGCTCATATATAGGAATTCCCCTTGGACCAAAGGGGAACTAGCCACCGAAGCAAGACTGAGTCAGAGCTCGTTTCCCATGGTGCTGCTGTCCGAGGCAATCACACGGTTACCCCCGCCTCAAGGGCAGATTGCATTATTTCAGTCCAGCCTAAAAGCCTTTTAATAAAGGTTAATCTGGATGACCGTGCCAGCTTTATAAAACAGTTCATCATTTAAACATCATCAGAAGTTCTCAACAGAGTTTGAAAGGCTGCAGCGAAGGAAAATTTTGCTTTGAATGCAGCCAAAGAATTAAATAGGATTTCAGTCTGTGGAAGCTATTTGCCTTATTCTCCAGGACACCATAGGTAAAAGAAGAACACTTGAGGTTAACAACAGTAATACTTTTTACAATTTGAGTGTGCAGAATCTCTTCCCAGCAACTGGAGCTGCTTTAGTATGAAATGCATCATTAGAGTGATAGGGCCCTGGTGACGGATAACACTGACAGATCACCAGAGTAACCCTGATGGGAGCTGGTGCTCAGAGAACGCACCACATTAATTTACAAGACTGTCATGATTGTTCTGGGTTTATTTTTAACTAAAATATCCTGGCCTTCAGCATTCTACACCAGGGATACCCTGACTCTGCAGAATGTGCAGAGCAAGAGCTGCAGCATATGCTTTTGTTTTCATCAGCCAAAGGATCCAAGTTAGGAGTACGCAATATTAAAGTAATGGCTGGGTTTTTCCACCTTTGCTCTAAGGTTAACATTCAGTAGACTGTCAGTAAGTCCAGATCACATATAATACATTCATCAACATGGTACTGAACCACAGAGTGGGTAAGGAGTTAGAGAAAGATCATCTGGTCCACCACCCTTATCCCAGTAGAGGATCTTGTATATATCACTCATTCCTGGCAGATTTCTCCCTAGTTCAAGAACATATTAATACCACAGGGGTGGACAACTACAAATACCCCACTTCTGTCTTACATGCAGAATTGCCTCCGGAAAGTAGCAGAAGCGACTTTCCAACCTGTCAACTACTGCAGCTCAGCTATCAGCATCCAGGAGAGCTGCCACACTGTGACAATGGGAAAGCTCATATAGGTGTAGTGCAACTGCCCTGACCACTGCACAGCAAGGGAGCAAATGAAAGCTGGGGAAGAAAACAGGAAAAACAAACAGCTGCTCCTCAGTTCATGGCATGGGGAAAACACAAGAGGCAGTAAATACCTGTTGATTTAAAGGGCCCACTGATTTCAAAGTGACCAGCTGGCAGCAAGTGTTGATATTTGGGCCATTTAAGCAATTTTCAGTCGATGACACAAACATATCAATTGCCTTGGGGACCTACTGGCAACTTTCCTGTATTGTGAGGAATCACTTACTGGAACAAGAGACAATGCAAGTGACAACCAGAGGAAGGTCTTTGCAGAGTACAGTCAGATGGCAAAAGGGATAGGGGCCCAGGACAAGGATGTTGCGGCAACCAAAATGCCAGTTCACCATGTTCACACATGCTATGGCACTCACAAGAGGAAAGAAAAACTTCAGAAGGACAAGGCTGTATGGGAGAACTGGTACCTACAACCTACACCCAGAGCTAAACCGGTGACTGCGTTACTTTACAGACCAACCAGACTGCCACAACTGGCCAGTTGTCCCCTGGGAGAGGAATGGGGTGGAAGTACAAGGCCATTCAGAGCAGGGCCCAGTGCAAAACAGAGCCACCTCAGAGACAAAATCTGGTCAGCAGAAGCTCGGAAGGACACCTGTCTAGTTTGCTTTCAGCAAAATCTCCATCAGAGGGTTTGGAGTTAGCACTGCATGAAGACTGCCTCAGTTACCAAGTGAAATTACCTTCTTTGCATGCTCCTGGCCTCCTGGTTCAACTTTTGTTGTTCATCAGTTGCTGTGAGTTAAATTGTATACACCATAGGCTCTGTGGTCCCACAGGACTGGGGACGCCCATGAGTTTGCTAGCAGTAGCGTAAAGAATGAACAGGCACTTGCACAAGGTTACAGAGCCACCTGCCCAGCTGGGATGCTTGGGTAGCATTTGTCTCATTCTGCTTAACATGCCAACACCAAAGACACCTATGCATGAGGCAATGGCCTGGCTTCCCTTTGTAATTACTGGTAGAGAAACAGATCATTTTTAACATGCAAGTCATCTGGGGTGCTTTGGACATCTGCATGAGGATGTGATAAATTGTAGCCAAGAGGTGCTATTTCTCTCCACAGACAGTAGCACAGAAGGCATGGGGATGGAAGAGCAGGAGCACTGCCCATCCATACCTTGGTGCCGGAGGGGGAGGGCAAGGAAGCCGACCGCTCTCAGAAACCTCTTGGGTCACCTCAGTGTGAACCAGCAGAACTCATGAAAATGTAGCAAAATTCATGGGCAGTATTTCTTCATGTCTACAAGTACAACTTTCATTAGATCTATAAAGCAGCTGGATATTTTTGGATCCATGAGCTGCTGAGGATATACATACTCAAACGACTTCATAAACAGGTGGGTGTGAAATAGATAGCGAGTGCAAGAAAATCTCTCTGTCTATAGGTGATTTTTACTTTGTGGTGATATAAATGGTGAGAACAGTTGTTACATAAGCTAAATCTTTTCAACAGATGGTGAGAAAAAGAAATATCTAACAGTAAAATAAAAGGCAGGTATTTGCCAAACTCATACAAAAGGACCTTAAGGAAGGAAAATGTTCTTGCTTCTGCCCTGCATACAGCCAGGAAGCAAATGAAGAAATAGGCTTTGATAACCATATAAATGAAAGCCATGTGTCACTGGATTGAGTTTGTGGACCTGGAATAGAAAAAATAAACACAAATAAAACAGATGCTCTCATCATGACTGGTTTCTGGTTCAAAGACAGCTCCCCAGCAGCGTATAACTCACAGAAAGTGAAGCTAAGAGGAAGTCCAAGTTTCCATGAAGCAACAGGGAACACAGCATTGTGCAACAGCTTTTCCAAACCAAATGTACATTCAGGCATTGCCCAATCAAATGATAGCCAACAATGTATGCAACAAAGAACTGATTGAATCTTGCTATAAGATGCAACCCAAATGACGCTATTAAATACCTTAATCTTGGAGCTGACAGAATTGTGGCATGGCATTTTGTGAGTAGAAGTTATAATGAAGCAGTGGTATTACACACATACACACACACACTCTCTTTCAACTTCTAACACAAACCTGGAGGCTGGAGGAATGGCATGTGGCATCATCAGCCAAGATTTTTCAGGCATAAGGAATTTTCTCACACAACCAGCTGTAGGTTGGGAAACTGTCCTATTAATTATGGCTGATGGAGAAGCACTTCTCCTCATACCCTGAAAAATTTCAGTTAATATCTTTGACCATACAGGACAGTCTTAATGTTTGGGATTGACCTGGTGACTTCATAAAAAAGCAGAGCAGCTTAAACCCCACAAAAATTACAGATCTCTGTTATGTCTCTCTGCCAAAGTCCATGCAGAAGACTGGAGAGCACGAAGGCAAGTGCTCTCCACTAGAAGGTATCTTTACAGACATCAGGGAGGACTGGGATCTGATTCTCCTCCCATTTCTATGAATAAGTCTGAAGAGGATTTTCATTAAAGTCCATGGGAAGAGATGGGGTGCAAAATAATTAGCATGAAATCATGTAATATACTGAACAGCAGTATTCTCACAAGAAGGACGGACGCATTTTGGGAAAACATGAACTAGTCAATCACAAGTTACTGGAATGCAGGTGGAGATACATGGAAGTGCACAGTATCTATATGAAGTCACACCAGATGATCTGACAGACCTTTTCAAATCTATGAATCTATTAATTGCCTGACTCAGTTTCAGGAAAGGACAACAAAATACCCTATTAAAAGATCAGCTGCTCAGTGAGCACACTGACACTGTCAAGACCCAGGATCTTGACCAGATTAACAGCACGCAGCCCGACTCTGGGGGTGTGCTGTGCACTTTCATGGGAAGCGGCTCCGCTGGCACACCAGCTCCCAGGGTTCCTGGGAGCAGACCTACCTTCTGTAATTCCCATTATACCCTCACTTACCTGATGCCAAACCTCTTAACATTGTCTCCATCCATTTAGAATTGGCCTTATAAAAGTGGTGTTTGAAGAAAGCTGCGTTTAAAAACAATCCATGCTGAACAGATGAATAATGCTGGATTTCAGGCAGTTTTCTCTGCATACAGAAGGAGTTTAAATTTCTTTTGGTAATAACCCCTTTTGACTTGCCCACATGTAGACGGTAATTATTACTGCTTTTTACAGCTAGGGTATTTTAATCCCAACACATCTCATTCCCTCTCCCACATAGACTGTCTTTGAAGCAACAATAACAAGTACCAGCTTCCCTAGGCCAGTTTGCAAATTTGCCTCATGGCTAAAGCAGTCAGAGCAGCCTTAGTAGGTCAGAATTGGATTTCCCAAATACGAACCATTCCAGAAAAAAGTCTTTTTCTTATTGTTAACTTATTAATCATTAGAGAAAAAGAGAAGTGTTGGGGGGTGGATGTCCCCCTTAGTGAATTATATATGGAAAATAACTGCACAAAATGCTCTGGCTCTATTGAAGTCAATGGGAGTTTTGCCACCGGCTTCAGCAGAGCCACAATTTCATCCACTGGCTCCAGAGCGACATCTCATATGTCACCATTTACTAGTAGCAGCAAAGAGTTCACCACCGGGCCTCCCATTACCATATAAAACATAAAGGAAAGCTGAGGTGTCTCTGTGGGGATCTGGCAGCCTCACAGAACAAATCCAGATTTGTTTGCTTTTAATTACCATTACAGTCAAGGGCACTAAAAGCCGTGTGGAGTCTGGGAACAAACTGTTTTGGTTGCCCTCAGACACACATTATCCCAGCACAGCCCTGGCAGCAGTGCAGTAGCGGTACCCAGGCGGAGGAGCTCCACCGGGGCGGCCTCATCCATTTCCTACCAAAAGGGGGACTGATGCCTCTGCTTCCTCCCGTGTCCCTGGGCACCCTCCTAGGACCCACACAGGGGGTGATGTATCTCCCTGCAGATCCAGGGGTGCTTGTTCAGGCTCTTTTCTAAGTTCAGGCTGAATGCTATTGCTGTCGGTCCCTAACCAGATGTGCCAGCTGTGACCCAGCCACATGTCCCATCAGCATGTACCTTGGGCACAGCAGGCTCAGGGAACATGAGCCCTTGGGTAGGCTGAAGGAAAGACAGAGAGATCAGGCAAGCAGCGTGATACAAGTCACCGATGAATTTGTTACCAGACCTGGAGCTGCAGCCATTCAGTCCCTTGCTGACAGACCCTAGTTAAAGCCCCCATTCATCCTAAGCAGAAGCATTTTGTTTCTCCATCTCCTAATGCAGTCAAACCTTCCCGATGAAAAGCACCCCCAGCAGATATGTTGCCATGAAAAAGTTGCTCTAGTGAACTGGCAGGAAAATGAGTTTCACAGAAAGAAGATCCTTGAGCAGCCCCATTCACAACTGCCCCTCGCATCCACAGGCTCTGTGCTAATTAGGAGTGACACCTTTAATTGCCAGCATTGAAACCCACAAGAGCTAACAGATCTCAGACTAAATCTGTGATATTGTCAACTCAGGAGGCAGCTCAGCAGTTTGGTTTTTTTTTTGAGTCAGTGGCTTGTTTCCCTATGACGCCTTGAGAAAAGGTTTACTTGTGTAATGTCTACAAACCTAAATTAACAGGGGATATTTAAATTGAGGTAGAAGGCAATTTAAAGCCCAGCTAAAACTATTCTGCTGAAATCTCTAATGGTAGGAGAAATGTGCATTTCCAACACATAATTAGGAAGAGACAAATAGAGGGTGTGGAGTCTTACTATGGAATGTTAATTACAAGCAGATCCTGAATCCCTGGGTTGAGTTCCAGCCAGTTGAGGACACACATTGAAATGTACTTAGGGATATAATCATTTCTACTTAATTACTTGTGAGACAAAGTGCTCACAGCCAAAGGATATTTCTTTAGGATGCAGAGGATAGCTCCAAGAAGGATTGATAAATGTAAAAGATACATGAAGCCATATCAGTCCACCTACTTGCCAATTAAGGGAATTTCACAACAGCATTTTTTCTAGTGCTCTGTGTTGCCTATTTTAATGTCCTAAGTGATAAGGTTTCCACCACTTCCCTTGGAAGACTAGAGATGTCTCACAGCCAAGATTTTTTCTCCCTGTGATATTCAGCCTGCATTGTCTTCTCTTTTACTATAGTTCAACTGAGTTTTTTCCTGCAAAAAAATTACCCTAAATAATTTCTCTCTCCCCTCATTAACAACACCCTGTTGGCAGACACAAGGGTTACACTGCAAAGGGTGTCTAGGAAGATATTTTGGTTGACTCAAACTCACTCTTTTCCAGGCATGGGTGCTGGAGCAGCAACCAAGCAGAGCAAAAGACCTGGGTGGGAAGATGGAGGAGGCTCCCTACAGTCTGTCTGATTCTCCAGACCTCCCAAATTTCATAGTGTCTGAGACCCCTGTACCACGTACTCCACAGAGCACAGTGGATGCATTCTCACAGTGGGTGCTTCAGATCATGCAACGGGGCTAAGTGGCAGAAGATGGCTAGTGGGGACTGGCAGACAGGCTACTCATCCTCACCTGCAGACTGGTACCACAGTCCTTTTAAAACATATCCCTAGATGGACTCTGTCAATTGACCTAAAATGGTAAATGATGAGTCAAGACAACAGCTGCATCAGCATGAAGTGATGATGGGGAGGCTGTGCTGCAAACACATGGACTTCAGACTGAGGTACAGAAGTCAGGAGCCAGTTATGTGAGCCTCAAGAACATGGCACAGGTCTGCACCATTTGCCTTGCACTTAGATTCAGGCTCAATTTCGGCTCAGCGGGAGTCACTAAGGACTTTAACCTGTTGCCCTCATCCTCCTTCCTACCCTACGCTTTCTTTGAATTTTTCTGCTGCAGTTAACAGGGCTATCTGCTTGGTAAGACCGAGAGTCAGGCCTAGACCCCTTTTTAGTCAAAGGAGACATTTTGCTTTGTCATACCAAAATCAGACAAATCTGAAGTGCCAATGCTGCACCAGCCATCGATGAAACCTATGTCTGTAATTACATTCAAAGTCAAGTGGGAAGAATCACGTCTGACATGATCAAAGTGCAGTATCAGTTGATGGCCATCCAGCATACAGCAGAAAAATCCAAGCAATTTATTGCTCCCAAACATATCAAATTCCTCAGGCGGTAATCAGGACCTGGAACTAACCACCAGTGTCCTAAATCCACTTGAAGACAGTGTGTTTCCACAGGCTGACAAAGCAACAAGCTGCGCTTGGGAACACAAAGCGTGCTCAGCTGGCATGATGTACAAGGTACAAGATAACATCGCACGTTCCCCAGTCCTCCTGAGAAGTGATGTGCATGGACTGAGAATGCCCCCTTGCACTTATGATCATCCAGGTGAGGAGAGTCCTCCCTCAGGGCATGTGGATTTGCATCACTGGCTGTTTGTGCTGGTTGATAAGAGACATCCAGAGGATGCAACTCTCTGTCAGTAAGTGTCTGCTTGGCTTTAGAGTAAGTGCAAGATCAGGCATCACCAGGGAGTTGGAAATTACTAAAAAATAAGAAAGGGAGAGAAAGTAGAAAAAGTGTAGTGTAGATAAAAATCATTATCAGTTCTTTCTCTAAGTCTGCCACTTTTTTATTCCCAAAACCACTTGAGCAAGAGGATACTGACCCTGATGTCTGAGTCATATGCCACAATCATCTCTGAGGTCTATACCAAAGAAAAAATAGAAGGCATCTAAACAAAATGCTAAGGCACATGGAAAATAAGGAGGTGATTGGTGACAGCCAACATGGCTTCACTAAGGGCAAATCATGCCTGACAAATCTGGTGGCCTTCTATGATGGGGTTAAAACATTGGTGGATAAAGGAAGAGCAACTGACATCATCTACCTGGACTTGTGCATAGCATTCAACACTGTCCCGCATGACATCCTTGTCTCTAAATTGGAGACATGGATTTGACAGATGGACCACTCGTGGATAAGGAATTGGCTGGATCGTCACACTCAAAGAGTTGCGGTCAACGGCTCGATGTCCAAGTGGAGACCAGTGATGAGTGGCATTCCTCAGGAGTCAGTATTGGGACCAGCACGGTTTAACACCTTTGTCAGCGACACAGACGTGGGATTGAGTGCACCCTCAGCAAGTTTGCTGATGACACCAAGCTGTGTGGTATGGTCGACACACTGGAGGGAAGGGATGCCATCTAGAGGGACCTTGACAGGTATGAGAGATAGGCCCATGCGAACCTCATGAAGTTCAACAAGGCCAAGTGCAAGATCCTACACCTGGGCCAGGGCAACCCCAAACACAAATACAGGCTGGGCAGACAATGGATTGAGCAGCCTTGAGGAGAAGGACTTGGGGGAGTTGGTTGATGAGAAGCTCAACATGACCCAGCAATGTGTGTTTGCAGCTCAGAAAGCAAACCATATCCTGGGCTGCATCAAAAGAAGCGTGACCAGTAGATCAAGGGAGATGATTCTGACCCTCTACTGCACTCTCGTGAGACCCTACCTGGAGTACTGCATTCAGCTCTGGGGCCCCCAACATAAGAAGGACATGGACCTGTTGGAGCGAGTCCAGAGGAGGGCCACAAAGACAGTTAGAGGGCTGGAGCACCTCTCCTGTGAAGACAGGCTGAGAGAGTTGGGGTTCAGCCTAGAGAAGAGAAGGCTCCGGGGACACCTTATAGCAGCCTTCCAGTACCTGAAGGGGGCCTACAAGAAAGCTGGAGAGGGACTTTTTACAAGAGCATGTAGTGCTAGGACAAGCGGTAATGGCTTTAAGCTGAAAGAGAGTAGATTTAGATTAGGCATAAGGAAGAAATTCTTCACTATGAGGGTGGTGGGGCACTGGAACAGGTTGCCCAGAGAAGTTGTGGATGTCCCATCCCTGGAAGTGTTCAAGGCCATGTCAGATGGGGCTTTGAGCAACCTGGTCTAGTGGAAGGTGTCCCTGCCCATGGCAGGGGGGTTGGAACTACATGATCTTTAAGATCCCTTCCAACCCAAACCATTCTATGATTCTGTGATTTTATGAAAACTAGGGAGGACATTGGTTTCTTGGCCCCTAAGGCTAACCCAAAATCCCACTGGCAACAGCCTTTTGTTAACAGAGAAGGAGCACCCACACAGGCAGTGGTGAATCTGGGGCAGTACAGGAAAACAGAACTGGCATCTGAGTGTTAGGACATAGCTCCATCCAGATAGATACCATGAACTGAAAAAAGTAGGAGAAAAAAGTGGAAATCCATGAGACCTCACCCACAAAGGGATCAGCTATTTGTCTTCACAGGAATGCAGGCATGGTTTTCAGCCCTACCCCTGTCTTTTACTTTCCCAGCATATTTTAGTCATGCTCAGTCTGGGCTCATCTGTCACAGTGGCCAAGGCCTTCCAGAGCACCTTTGCATCTCTGTTGCTCCACACACTAGACGTGTGGGACAACAGAGCCCCAGAGAGGAATCACAGGGATGAAATGGAGTTAGGTCAGGGGGCATAAAAAGAGGTGAAAGACAGATCACCCTCATTGCAATGGGTTATGTTGAATAGCTGGAAGCATGATGAAAAAAGTGAGTACAGGCAAGCTTAGCAGACAAGTTGGAGTGCCCGATCTTGTTCTCTTCCCTTTGATCAGGCCTGGGTAGAGTTAACAGTAGTCTAGAAGCCAGAAAGCTTCTTTCTTCTTTCTGATAACTCCCCATTAGATTGTCTCCAGGTCATTACCCTCATCAGTTCCTAACTCAAGCTAAAGCTATGTGAACATCTAATGACAGACCTCTCCATCTCCAACAAAGTCCATTAGCAAAGTTTTCTGACAAGTTATGACATTATGCTCCCATGACAAGAGGCGAGTCGGTCATAATGAACTTCCACCACTCTGACTTCTGCTAACCTAGCAAACTTTCTTTAAAAATCAAACATGACCAGGGGCAACACCCAGGGGATGACATAGTCTGTTAGTGGAGTTCCTTGCAAAGGAAAGGGCATGCGGAGAGGAGAAAGGTGTTGGCTGTGTGAGATCATCCTTCTGATGACTATAATACAGGTCCACATGGGATGTCAGTAGTTCAAGTTCTACGTCTTTTCATGACTCCTGGCTCAATTTCCATACACTCTCCTAGTCATACTTGCTTTGAGCAGATAGGAGGAACAAAGATGGTACATTATGCTATTTAACCCCTGGCTAGCCTGTCCACCATCACAATAACTTACTCCATAGGTTGAATATCTGCACTTTATGTGAGTAACAGGGGGTAAAAGCAGAGAACAGAGTTCAACACAGAGGATCCAGATGTGTCAATGCACCTAAACAAGCTACCTAGATCTTAGATTCAAGGATGCAGGAATAAATACCTGTTCTTATGTCACTATTGCTTTCCCAGTGCAGATGGGTGGCAGGCAACACCCAGAATGATGCTACCATTTGGTGGCCAAGGTGAGGTAGCACTGAAGGAAAGAAATGAACTGCTAGCAGGGGCCAGTACGAAGTACTATTTCTGGATCTGTTTGGAGGACAGCCTCTTAAGTATCAGAATTTTTGGAGAATGGTTTCAAGTACATCATGCCTGAAGAGCCTGAAAGCAAATTGCAGCCTTAAATAAATTCTTGAGTTATATTTGCCTACATGCCTTGGTGGATCAGCTGAAGAGCTGGGAACAGAATAATGGACTCTAAGTCAGATGAAAAGATGGAAGCAATGTATCCTTTCAATACTTAAAGGGGGCTTATAAGAAAGATGGGGACAAACTTTTTAGTAGGGCCTGGTGCAGTAGGACAAGGGGTAATGTTTTTAAACTAAAAGAGGGTCGATTTAGACTATATATAAGGAAGACATTTTTTACAATGAGGGTGGGGAAACACTGGAACCGGTTGCTTAGAGAGGTGGTAGATGCCCCATCTCTGAAAACATTCAAGGTCAGGTCAGACGGGGCTCTGAGCAGCCTGATCTAGTTGAAGACGTCCCTGCTCATTGGAGGGGAGGTTGGACTAGATGACCTTTAAAGGTCCCTTCCAACCCAAACTATTCTATGATTCGATGACATTTTTAGGGTTTTGTTATTTGCCAGCATCTGAGACAAAAGCATTTCCCTCAGGGTTTCCCATCCTCCTGCTCCATGTCAGAGCACCTGCCAGCAGATCCCCTCTGAGGAGGACCATTCAAGGAACTGCCGTCCCAGGACAGGGGATTTTTCAGCCTAACAAAAACTTGCACAGAAGACATCTACTTTCCCAATGAAAAACTGAAGGTTTCAAGAACGGAAAAACTGCAACCCCAGAACTGCCAAACCCAAACAGTTCTTGGTCCAAACCCAGAACTTCTTTAGCCAAAAAAATACTGAAAATTTTGCTTTCATTTTTGGCAAAACTCAGGAAAAGCCCACACTAATTTGTGTTACATCCATTTGTTCAGTTGGTTTCAATCAAAAACCAAAATCTTCTGCACAAACCAATTCTAAGCAGCTCTCATGTTACTCACAGAAACTGCAGCATCTTCTGGCAAGTCAAACAGGTTAACACAAAGAGTTCTAAACACACTGAAGGGGTGAAATTGAGAGAAGGAAGCACTTGCTGAAAACTCTTCAGTGCTTTAACGTTTGTCCTTGACCTTTTAACACAGCAGTAAAGGAAGGAAGCAGAAGGGACAGTTTGCCATTAGTGTTGTTTTATACTAAAGATGATTTTCCCAAGTTCGTGACCAGCACTGACACTGAACTTGTCTAAGGAAGGTTGGGCTTTGCTGTACCACAAAGCTAGACACTCAGCAAAAACAACAGCTTGCTATTCTTCCTGCTTCCCCCCATCACACCAGACTTTTCTCTCCCCAGTACCCAGATTCAAGCATATACCCCAGCTACATCCTAACCCTATAGTGGGGCAAGACTGCGGTGTGCAGGAAGTCCCTTCTGCCCCAGCTACAGCTTCCATGGAAAAGAGGGGCCACTTCGGTGTTATCTGAGCTCCTAATCCCCAGGTAAGCTGCAGCAGGCATCAAAGGTACATTTCTAGATACAGGCACCAAAAACTACCCCCCCAATGGCGCAGATTCTGTGGCAACCCAACAGTGACCCATGCTCCTTATTTGCATCTTCCCTTGTGATTTCTCTCTTGCTTCCTTTATCTGTTTCAGAATGACTCAAGCAACAGCACTCGCTCATCAAAGACAAAGCATTGCCTGGTCAAGCTGTATGGTAGGATCTGGTAGGTAGGTCTCATACTCAGCGCTTGCACAGCAAAGCACTTGTAACAATAATGCTTACACCAGGAGAACAGTGTTTCACTTGCAAAATTAAGAAATGCCAGATTTACCTTTGCTTGAGCAACTTTAATCCTTTCCTTTCTGATTCAACCCTCTGATACATGGAATGCAGCCAGGTTTGCCCTTGTCTGTGCAGCAGATGACAGATAACTTCATCTTATAGGAGAGAAGCCGTACCAAGGAGCTTAAATGAGACACAAGAATGACAGGTGAGAGCTACCACCAAGCAGACAGGCTATGTCTATACCAGTAAATTAGAAAGCACAAGGGACCTGTCTTCCTCCCGCCAGGCCAAGGGGCACAGCCTGGCTCACATACAGGCTGCTAACAGCTACAGCCCCCTCAACAGCCTGCCTGTGACCACCCCACCGAGTGCTTGGCCATGGGTTCCTCCTGGGCCCTATCTGGTGCCTCACTGGCCCTAAGATACAGCTATTAATTCTGCATAATAACCCAAGGACTCTCCTGAATCCCACCAGAGTGATGTTTCTACAGCACAGTCCTGGGGGACGGCAGGTGTTACATGCCCTGAGGTGGGGCAGGCACTGTAGGCGCTGAAGGCATGATGATGGCTGGGATGGTATGGGAGTGGAATCTCACCTGGTGCTGGTTCGTTTGTGGGGGTGGGTGGGAGCAGTCCTAGGGCAAGTCGTCCCCAGCTTCTTCCCTGCAGTGTGAGCAGTCAGGACTGATGTTCAGTTTATTCCCTGGCCTTCTTTTCTTCAGGGAGGCAGGAGCACCCTCAGGGATCGTGTACCACCTTAAATGCCACTAAGCAGGGCTGTCCAGAAGCAAAGACAACACTGTCAACAATAAAAATCTTCCTGACATTCAAAGATAAGAACCTCTGATGCTGAAGCACTGAGATTTTCTTAAGCCAGGTTTTGGTTCACTTTTCCCTCTCTCAGGAAAATAGTTTGCAACTGGTTTAATTTATAAACAGATATAAACCTAAATAGGTTTTGTTCTCCATTATCCTTTCAAAATCCTTTTGGCCAGGCTTGTCACACCACTGCTTAATCTTAGCCAACATGAGTTGCTTACGCGTGCTCTTCATTTTCAGTTTGTCTCTCTGATAGGCTTCTGTCTTTGAGCCGCCAGGTAGAATCTTGGGTCTCTCCTACTCACAAAGACTTAATTTATCCAAGAACCTTTCTCTATGTGCAGTTCTTGTTATAGCACCCTGTTGTTGCTGACAACAGGCTACAGCAAAGGTGTGAAACCATTTACCATTTATTAACAGATCCCAGCAGAAACGATTTTCCTGTTTCCATACAATGTGTGTCTTGACCTCTGACTTTCCTATTGCATCAGAGCTGTCAGTGAAATGTCGAGCAAACTATGTGTTATAAGGTTCATGGTCCAGCCACATCACAACACATTCCCATGCAGATTCATCCCCTTCAGAATGCAAAACTGAAAATAGCAATCTGTTTTAAATCTCTAAAAATGTAAGTATTAGAGACCTTATGAGAAAACTTAAAAACTAATTTTCAGCACCACAAGCAATGCTTCCTGCCTGACCTCAAGGGAATATAAATGGAGCAGGGATTTACTTAGAGATTATTCAGCAAATGAATATTTACAACAGGTAGCTTTACTTAACCTAAGATACTCAGGGCCCCTTTCAATTGAGTAAAACTACCTTTTGTGTTGGACAGAAGTGTAGCATTAAGTTACTTAAAAGCACCACCCATTCCAGCTGACACTGCAAATCCTGCACATCCAGCAAGTTACCTGTGATAAAACCAGTGAATCCCAAGTGTGACCCAGTACCAACAACAAGCCACAAACTGGTCCTCAGTGCAAAGTACTCCAAGTATTTTTGCTACTTTTGTGAGACTCTACTCTGATTATTCCACTACAAAACCTAAAATAAATGGTCTGCTAGCCAGTAATGGTAATAAAGTACCTTTAGATAAAATGAAAGCTCTCCTTATTGACCTAACAAGATGACTATGCCATGTATGATTGTGGGTAAGTACCAACATTGCCTGTTTGCCAGTACCTGACCGTCTGTACTCTGGGGTTTTGATATTAAAAGCAGGGGATAAAAAGTGCTCTCATAGGACCTGTATATTACCTGCCTGGGCTTCATCTCTGGGTACTCCTGAAACATAGTTGGAAAACAAGGAAAACTGCACATCCCTGTGAGAGTCCCTCCAAAGCATGGGGCTGTCGCAGGCGTCTGTGTGTGCTGGTGTCTCTGCAGAAGTGCCTGCTCTGTGAAATGTGGGGGACAGACGGAAGCCAGCTCCCAAAAATAAGAGTCAGAAAGGTAGAAATAGTCAGATTGCCCTATCTCTAGAGAGCCTGTTCTGGAGCAGCACACTAGCTGCACTGTGTGCTGCATGTCATGAGGAGCGCTGCTCAGCTGCTTCATGAGGATGTCATCCCTGCAGAGACTCTCCTGGAAGCCTGGCTTGTCTGTGTTTCTAAGGGGGCTTTACTTTGCATGTCAGATAAGGATAAATACTCTTTTCTTTTTTTCTGAAGCCATGAACTCCTGTTTTCCTGACCTACGCAGCTGCCTCAGTCCTGAAACTGGGATGAACCTGTCTTGCTGCTCCCAGGCCAGCCTGATTTATTCCAGTGGGTTTGTACCTATCTTACACATAGGAGGGCAGACTGGTGACTGTAGTGTCTGCTTGGCAGCAGGAATTACTTTCCAGTAGCTAAAACAATTCACTGGGAGGGAAAACATCATAGCTGTACACCAGACTTGCCAAGAGCAGTTTCACTACTGACTTCTGCATGGTCAAACCAAAGACCATGGGACACTGCTTTGCACCTGAGGCTGAGAGCACATTTAAGATCGCTTGGAGCAGCTGCTTAGCCAGACCAAGAAGTTCTTTCCTAGCCACACAATAAGTACATATTTTTAGCAGCAACAAAAATAGATTTCAATGAATGTCTTTTAGAAACAAATAGCATTTCACATCTCTCTGATATTTAACAGGGATAAAAAGTACTGGGCTTGCAGTCCTTTTAGTGTGGGGACCCTAAATGCTGTGAGCACATCTGTCAATGGAGGGTTGCATAACAAAATACAAAATAAACTTCATGCAGAAGTATCGTTAACCAAGGGAGCCTTTTTTGGCACAGGAACATTCTGGACCGTAACAGTGCTGCAAACCAGGCTGTGCATGGAGGCTAGGGCTACATTCATCCTTCCCCTTCCCTCTGAGCCATCAGAGGCCAGACACGTTCACTGTCAGATCATGCTGCAAATCCCACATCCCCTTTTGCTGGGCGCTAAGGGAGGATCAAGGTGTAAAGGCTGCTGAGTGGGAGGCCGGCACTCTTGATCTGTTGTTGTCTGCAGGATTTGTGTTAGCCAGAGATGATGGCAGTGTGGGAAGTGGGTCTGCTATCATAGCCCTGTGATGAAAACCAGAGGAACTGCTGCAAAGTTTTGAGTAGCGTGGAAGACTGCAACCATACTGTTTGAGGGCAGACTCTGCCAGTGTCTCGTCAAGTCATCTCTTGATCCTTGAGCTGCCTCTTTGAAACCCATGTAGAAACGCATTACCTTAGGAGTAAGACATCCCCACAGTGATAAAAGGAGGTGCAGCAGCTGTCTTGAGAGCTGGGTTATCAGCAGTTCTTTGTGATTGTAACTAGCCTGAATTTAAACAGTGGCTGGAGAGAAGCAGGACAGGATTGAAGACGCAGCGCAATGCAGAGCAGACATCCCAGGACTAACTGCCATCGAGGTAACACTGAAACTGGAGACAGTTCGAAGTTGCACCAGAGAGAAAGACCCCTGCCAAGAGATCTATGAGCCTACAGTCATGCTGGGAGGACACACTGGGTCACTCAGCGTGCAGCCAAAAATTTCTATGTCACACTCTGCTTGGCTGTCCCATGGAGGAGGTAGGAAAACAAGGATGATGAAGAGGATGTGGTATTTGCAGTTAGCATGGCCGTCAGGTGGGGTGCAGAGAAACTTTCTCCTCGGGACACCTCTCAGGCATGGGGGCTGAGACTGAAGAAAATCCCCTGCCCATTTGACAAGGAGTTACCCACCTACAACAAAATCCATAGAGACATTTTATAAAATGCAGAGCTTTTGTTAGCATGTAGAGCATCCAGAGAACATCTGGGAGGTGAGGAGAGGAGCTGGCAGGGAGGGCGGGGGCCACCACCTGAACTCTCCCCCAGCCCCAAGCAAAGATGTCTGAATTAATGCTGAACCACTGGTCTGGTATTGGGAGCAGCGTGAGGGACCACCTTGTATGCAAGACTTAAACTTAGATCTTTTTTCAAGAGGCTTTGTATGGGCACTAGTTAACTCTGCTAACACAGCCAAAACATAAATCTGGACAATTGAACTCACTTAAATGTATTTTCCCACTAAATAAACAATTCCTCTTTACTGTTTCTGCTTGACTGCTGTGCAACGTTGCACAAAACTCTACTCCAACTTTCGTGGCATTTCCCAAGGGGAGGAACTTGCTTCTTACATATCCTCCCTCCTTCGTACAGTTGCCACGTGGCCTGATCAAATGCACTGCAAGGGTAAAGTGTTCCCACTCTTGCCTGAAAGGGTCTCTTCTAAGAACTGAGTTTTTGTATCATACCCTGAATGTGATTTCTAGACTGTATTGCCACACTCCCATGACACAGGCAAAGCTTTCGAGCTTTCCTTGCACAGGTAACAAATGTGCCAAACATCTGGTTGAAACACGGCCTCACAGTGCTGCTGGGTAGATTTTATTCTGGTCAGAGCATTTGATAGGACCAGTAAAAACAGGGGGGACCACAGGTAAAAATTGTGTGGAAAGGGATCTTCCCAATAGACAAAGGAGACCCTCCTGAAGCAGGACCATTCAGGGACTTTCTTGGCTTCCAAGCATGGACAGGTCTACTTTACATCTGTGCACACACAAATATACATGCACATGCACATGCACATGCACAGATGTATTTATACACACTTATTCATACACACACAGATGACTATATATACACACATGAATGTGTGTGTGTATATATGACTGACTGTGCTTGTGTCTGTGCATATATAATTTATTATGTTCTGCTGTATTTTTGACATTTGTTATGACATCTATAATTTGTGGTCTGAGAAGGCTGAGCCATGAAATGTGGTGAGCCAAACTGGTTTGAATGTCTTCACCGAAAAATAGGGGTTAGATTTAAAAGAAAAAAAAAAGTAATTTTAAAATCATAAAAACAAATCTATCCTTTTTCAATTTTTAAGTTTTCACGTTGCAAGTGGAAAACATGCTCTTTTGCACACCTTCTTTCTCTTCTTTTTTTTTTTTTTTCCAAGCACTAGCCAAAGGCAGAAAAAGAACCAAAAGCTAAGAAGCAGACATAGGGTTTGGTCTCGGCTATTTTATTTCTCCACTTTCTTCTTTTATATTCCTAAATGAAAAATAGGAGGTGATATTTTAGGAGTAACAGAAAGCTGGCCTGCCAGTTTGTTTTCTTACCATCAGAATGATATCATGATTTCCTAAACAAAAATAATTCATGAAAAATTTCCAACAAAAGAAAAAGTCTCTCAGGTTTTTTTCCATGAAATGAGTGTTTACTGAGCAGCATTGCTGTGAATACTCCCTGCTCTGACTACCAAGGAAGACGTCACAGGAAGCCCATGGTTGAGCAGGACAAACACTGGACTTGGGATGAGTAGCACAGCTCTTGGCAACCAGGCATCCAGCATTCACAGAGGCATCCAAGGGCCTTGCAGCCAAGGCAAGTGATGATCGTACCTTTTCCCATCGTCTGCTCAGACCTTCATGTGGTATATGAGCACCTTCCAAAGGAGAAAAATAGAGAACTGACAAATGGCTATCAGGTCCCAGCCTTGGGAAGAAAATATCATAAACCTCTGTTGCTCCTGAAGGATGGGAGGGCAAAGATATATCATTTGTACATGCTGGAAAGCAGTGAGGTTTGTGGTCATTCCAGGCTGAGTTCCATATTCTTTGGGGTACCCCCAAGAATAGCCCAACTCCTTCACAGAGATGATCTCTGCCACAACAGACAATACTATCATCCCCACAAAGGACTCATCATGATTCAAGGAAGTGAAGAATTACTTAGAAATGATGTGATCTTTTAGAAATCCCAACACCAATCCTTTGAGCAAGGTGAAGTCCTCCCTTCTGCACCGTAGTGTAAGGGGCCAGTGGAAGGAGCAGAGGACAGGTGAGCGGTGCCAAGGGAGGTATGTGTACCTCTCCCACACTGCTGGTAGCTTTTTAGCACTAGGCTTTTAACCTTGGAACAGCTCAACCATCATTGGGCAGGAGGTAGAAAAGCAATATAGTAACAAAGCCCAGATGAGACAGAACCCCCTGTACCATCAGGCAAGGCAGAATACAAATATGCCTTTAAGAGAAAAAAAAAACTATCCAAGAAAAGAAATGTTAGCAATGTATGAGAAGAAGACATATTCCATTTTTTTTCAAACTAATCCCTGTGTATTTGAAAGCAGAGGTAGACAAGCTCATCCCACCTAAGACCCCTTCATCCAGATACCAAACATTGCCGTTGTAGTTTAATATTTGTGTATCGGTAACATATTAAGCATCAAGGCACTGCTGTGTTAGGCGTAATACAATAGTTATTTATCCACCAAAACCACAAAACCTAGATTAATAACTCAAGAAGTAAAGGCAGATTGCTGGGATGGTGGGTGGGAGAAGAGAAAATACACGGGAACAGTAAGTGCACTAAAGCTTTGAATTTTCTTTAAGCTAAGTTTGTTCTCCTGAATAAAGTTCTTGAAGGATAAAAACATTTTATTCATTACAATTGATTTATAAAGCCCTTTATTCTGCTTTGCTTAACTACAAAAGTTTTTTTTCTTTTTGAACGAAAAAGTTCTGTAGGAGAAGACAGTCGTGTTCATATCCTCTAATTTCAATACCTAATTCATCTTCTGTTCCTGTTTTCACATCTAGGAAATTAAACTACAAGAGCCCAGAGAGAAAATGACATTCACAGAAAAGGATACCCTTGCATTCCTGGTCAAAAGAAGAAGGAGACATACTAATTACTGAATTACAATGAGGCTTTTTACCACCCTCTGAATCTCTAAGAGGAATAAAAAATACACCCCAAATCAGAGCCGAGATACCAAGTAATTGGCTAGCTTTGTTCAGACACAGCAAGGGCAGATGAAAGTAAAATGTCTGACTTCTTTCAAGTGAGGAAAAACACAACTCTTTTTCCTAAGGGGAGAAATCAAATTGTTATGTTTTTGTTTTTAATTTGGCTCCTTCGATGGGCAAATTTATTTATGTGCAGATTATCCCTGTTCCTACAGAGATTTCAGCTCACACTATCCGAAGTCCACGCTCGAGAACAGGGGTCCGGCTCATGGCCGCTCTGCCATAGGATCTCTGCCAGCCAGTAAAGCTCAGAGGAGATGACACTTACTCCCTCTGTCCTACCAGGACAACACTATCTGAGCATACACCCATCTCCAAGGAGATCCCACCTTCCTTGCACCATCCACCTCACGCTGCGTCAGGGCTCCCACAGCAGATTTTCAACAGCATCGTGGCTCAGCACCCACAGGCAGAGCTGCATGGTCCTGGCTCTCCCAGGCACCGGCAGGCAGCCGTGGCTGCACAGCGAATGCTTTGAAACATGCCCGTGTGGACGTGTTGCAGCCTGAGACTGGCGCGATCCCTGGGAGTCAATGGACTCCAGGATGCCAGGTGGCTCTGGGCGGTTTACAGCAGCATTGACCCACCAAAGCCCCTGGAAATGCAATACCTGCTGCAGATATACCTCAGAGCTGGATTTAGCAGCTGATCTAACATGGGTTCTGGAGAGGGGCAGGTTCCTTCTCTGGTTCCATATTTCACTTATCCTACAAGACCTATTCAAGGCAATACTTTCTACCTGAAGCTGTGGGATTTTGCAGCTCCGAAGGGAATCTGAGACTTTTGTTCCTGGGGACCATGTCATGACAAACTCTATAATGGAAAAGTAATGACTTTGGAACGGGCTTATTTAAAAAAAAAAAAAAAAGGCTTTTAGAGATTAAATAAAATCTGGGCCCTTATCCAGGTAGAGATCTTAGCCTGGCATTCCAGCTACATTCTTTCTGTTATTAAAATAATTTAGGAAACCAGGCAGCCTGCTCTGCATTCAATCATGTTAGCCCACGCTGTGTCAATTTGAATTCTGCCTGTGGTGATAACAGTTGAAAATCTGATGGGCCAGATACCGAACTGACAAAAATCGGCGTTGCTCCATTACAATCAGTGGGGTTTTGCCAATTTACCCTTGTTAAAGATCTGGACCTCTACTTCCAGGCAGGCATTTTTCCAGACAGAAAAACAGTCTCCTACCTCTTTGGCAAAGGAAAAAATAAAGGAACAATTTAGTGATACTTTAGAAAGTGACATGACCATGATAATGCAACCTGAAAATGATGTTCTTGGCTTCTTTTCAGCGTGCTTGAAACTTAACTAGAACCATGTCCGGGATCTTCAAATGTGATCAATAGATAAAATGTGGTACTGTTTTGCAGTATAGATGCCACAAGCTTCCAAACTGAAGATTGCTATTTTGCCATTCTAGTTCATTAAGATGTCTTAACAACTCTGTTAAAAAGCCCCCTCTGATGAAAACACCAACATCTGCATGTATAAGCAGCTGCATAAAAATATTTCATCTTCTGTCCAATTGCTTTTTCAAGACTAAAAATTTGTTTTAAGTTCGTCTTCACAGTAGAAAGTCCGCAAGCCTCAGGAAACGACGCTTTAGGTGTTTGACGCTTAGCTGAGCAGCAATCAGGGCATCTTAGCTTTATCCTGTGCACCACCCTGCTGCAGTTCAGGTAATGAGAGAACGGAGCAGGGCAGTCCCTTCCCCATCCATGTTAGTTACTTCTATGCCTGTGCGGCATTTCTCCTGGCCTTCCTCGAGATGACTCTACAGCTCTGCAAGATGGTCCTACAATAGTCATTACTTGGAGAACTAGTCAAAAATCTTAGAGGACTGCAGTGTGGGTCACACTGCTTTCACCAAGAGATGAAACCTGAAAAGCCTTCGTGGTTACATCTCTCCTTCTCCTGTTGCCATCTGCCATTGCAGAAAGGAGAGGGAAAAAGAGTGGAAAGAAGGGATTTTGAACTTCAGGGAGAGGTATTTTCCACTGAAACATGACAGGTATTTTTTATTTGGGAAAAGGGAAAGAAAAAGCAATACATTTCCTACAAGACCAGTTTTATCAAAAGATTTGAGCTGGTTATAGGTGTTGCACAGGAGCAGGGTCTCAACAGCGGCAATGCAGCTTTAAAACTATCCTGAAGGACTTGGACTCAAAGACCACAACTCTACTAGTGAAGAAAAGGACCCAGGATTTGCCTGTGGCTCTAAAAGCAAATGACAGAGCAAGAGTTTGCTTTCATCAAGCTAAACACCCTTCCCCAAGGGCTTCACCCATAGCAGTCTCTGCTGTCCCATGAGCCGTGCCCAGGCATTGGCAGGGACCCCACTAGTGAGAGCTAGCCAAACTTGTGCCAGGGAACATGCCAATAATTCAACAACATGGACACTCATGAGATTGTGCTAAAGCCTGTGCTTTTACCCTGTTTGGTTTAGTAGCATAGACCTGGCCAGACAGGGCACTAGGAGTCTGGTCAGTTTGCATGTACGTATACGCATGTATATATGCAATACTGACTTTGCAAGCAACAGTCCTGACCAACACCTGTAGGCACTGCCATAGCTAATAATAACACTGAGTGTGCACTGGAAAAAGTACTCAAATAGTTACATTCAACCATTTCCCTAACAGGCCTTTGACACTGTTTCCTGCAGCATTCTCCTGGATAAATGGGCTGCTCATGGCTTGGATGGGCGTACACTTCACTGGGTAAAAAATTGGTTGGATGGCCAAGCCCAAAGAGTTGTGAATGGAGTTAAATGCAGTTTGAAGTCATTCACAAGTGGTGTTCCCCAGGGCTCAGTATTGGGGCCAGTTCTATTTAATATCTTTATCAATGATCTGGAAGAGGGGATCGAGGGCACCGTCAGTAAGTTTGCAGGCAACACCAAGTTGGGTGGGAGTGTTGATCTTCTTGAGGGTAGGAAGGCTCTACAGAAGGAGCTGGATTGATGGGCCAAGGCCAATTGTATAAGATTCAACAAGGCCAAGTGCTGGGTTCTGCACTTGGGTCACAACAACGCCATGCAACGCTACAGGCTTGGGGAAGAGTGGCTGGAAAGCTGCCCAGTGGAAAAGGACCTGGGAGTGCTGGTTGACAGCTGGTCGAATATGAGCCAGCAGTGTGCCCAGGTGGCCAAGAAGGCCAACAGCATCCTGGTTTGTACCAGAAATAGCGTAACCAGCAAGACTGGGGAAGTGATTGTCTCCCTGTACTCAACACTGGCAAGACCGCAACTCAAATACTGTGATCAGTTTTGTGCCCCTCACTACAAGAAAGACATTGAGGTGCTGGAGCGTGTCCAGAGAAGGGCAAGGAAGTTGGTGAAGGGTCTGAAGCACAAGTCTTATGAGGAGCGGCTGAGGGAACTGGGGTTGTTTAGCCTGGAGAAAATGAGGCTCAGGGAAGACCTTTTGGCTCTCTACAAGTACCTGAAAGGAGGTTGTAGCGAGGCGGGTGTTGGTCTCTTCTCCCAAGTAACAAGTGAGAGGACAAGAGGAAATGGCCTCAAGTTGCACCAGGGGAGATTTAGACTGGATACTAGGAGACATTTCTTCACCAAAAGGGTTGTCAAGCATTGGAACAGGCTGCCCAGGGAAGTGTCTGAGTCCCCATCCCTGGAGGTATTTAAAAGATGGGTAGACAAGGTGCTTAGGGACATGGTTTAGTGGTGGACTTGGCAGTGTTAGGTTAACGGTTGAACTCAATGATTTTAAAGGTCCTTTCCAACCTAAATGATTCTATGATTCTATGTCGTTTGAGCTTTTGAACATCACATGCTTACAGAGAATAAGCTGTGCACAGGAAACCCTCCTACAGTTTCCTAGTAAGGACAAATTTAAGCCAATCACAACAGGACACATATAGTGCTATGGATGAGTAGAAAAGAGGCATCAAAGATTAAATAATAGCACTCAGTTTCTTAAATTGGCCTTTATTCCCAATTCCTCAGAGCACTAGGATGGTTTCAGCAATGCAAAGGCATGGCTAGATCTTCAGATCTGCCTGCTGGTGAATTTTCCTTGGGATCACCTCCAGTGACAGCTCCCATTCCAACCCCTCTTAACCCACCTACAGAGAGCAGGGCTGGGAGGAAGGCAGTGCAGCAAGGCCACCCATTAGCCCCAGCTACTGGCATAATCCTTGCTCTGAGTTAGCAGCTGCTAGAGATGTAAGCAGCAAACCAACTGATCTAATTTATTCAGGTGAGCTGGGCAATATCCAGCAAACCTTGCTTTTTCAGGGAGCAGAATGAAGATTTACACCCACCTTTTTCTTACCCCTCCTATCTTTAGCTCCTGCAGTGAACTGCAGAGCCTGCTCTGACAATTCAGCTCACAGAGCTAAACTGAGACGGTACTAGGTAGAAGGTTAGTCTTCCAGCTTCAGCAGAGATCAAGAATCCTTCAGCTACTTTACTTGCTTTGAGGGACTTTCTATTTCATTTAGTTTTCAGAGCAGATAGAATCCCATCGATGGCATTTAAATGCATCCACCACGATGAACTCTAAGATGCAGGAAATAACATTTTCTTTTTCTTAAACATCCCAGGAGACTGCAATGATTATATTAAAATTTTAATCGCAAACTCCTTATGTTAAAATCACAAAGGATGCACTGTGCTAGAGAATTTCACAATACGAAGCGCTTTTATAAATCTGTGTCAGACAGCAATTTGCTGTCTGGGAAATGTAAATCAGTTATTAATGAGCCAAATTGCTAACATCAAACCTGGTATCTATATGCAAGAAAGAGACAAAAATCTTTCACAGGTTTATAAAGTTCTACATGTACTAGCCTGAACAATTTTATTCCCTGTTTCCTGAATTGAGAGACAACATTTGTTGCAAATACTGTTGAACAACTGCATCTCATTCTACAGTAATACCTCCACCTGATCCACGCACCATGTTGTAGGGCTTTGGAAGCGATGATCTGCACACTAATAGCTGAAAAATTATTCTGAAAGACTGATCCACTGCATTTCAGCCTTTGTAACCAGAGACTAGTTTTTTGGTTCAGATGGATGTAGTTCTAGCACAGGCTTAAATCAAGGTGAGAAGACAGTCAGATCCAAAGGAAGTGGCAAGACAAAGTCTACAGCCTCTGCTAGAGCCATGCAGGCTCCTCAACAACTACAAGCACAGCTCAGAGCTCAACACCTACCCCAAAAATCCAGCCCGGACCTGAGCCTCTGTTCTGAATTTCAGACCTGTTCCTTGAATACACAATTGCACAAAACAAAAATCTTGGATTTTAGCAGCTTCCATATGTTAGGATCCTAGATGAGCTCAAGCACATTGCTAGCTGTGCTTGAAATCTAATTCTGTTGCTTTTTTTCTGAGTGTATTAAAAAATCTATTACTATTGTTAAAGGCTGCAAAAGGTGGTGAGTAATACAGCGTGGATTCTGGGGATGAATTTGTAATGCAGCTAGAAACCGAGTATTTAGATTTGAAATCCCAGGTCATTATTGAAATTAATTCTGAATGCCTGCAACTCTTTGCTAATGCCTTCATAGAAAACTACATCGTTTGCATCACTACGAGATTACCCAATTCCTTCACTTGCACAATTGTTCCAATAATCAAGAGTGGACTTAACCTCTGCAGGTGCAAGAGCATCTCTGAATAACACAAATGGTTCAATAACTGAAATGGATCTTATTTGTGGGAGAAGTAATTTATAGGCTGCTGGTTCTTCCACTTACTGATTTTTTGAGCAGAGCTTAAGGGATTTGAATAGAATTGCCACAAAGATTTAAATTTAAACGTAGGGCAGAGGCAGATAAACTGATTAATTAACTGATCAATTCCATAAGGAGCTTAAAGCGTGTCTTGTAATTTACAAAAGAAGGCGTGGGTTGCAGTGCTGGCTTCAGAAGGGTACCTCCCCAAGTAGGAGTGTGTCCCATGAATAAAGCAGTTTCATTTCCCTCCCATCAGTGATGCAGCTTCAGAGGAGTGCGGATGGAGAGTTTGCTTCCTGCAGCACCATGTGTCCTCCATGCCCAAATTTACCCAAAACACAGAGAGCAAAACCAGATGGAGACAAAGATTTGTTGTTTGAGGCTCTCAAGGGGCAGCTTCAAACCAGAGCTCCTTCCAGTCATCAGCGTGCGGGAGTGTGAACTATGAGCCTGGATACGTACAGTACAGCTGTCTCACTTGCACACAAGCTGTGGCATATATTTGCAAGTCAGTCAGGACCACGTTCAGACCATCTCCTCTAGGTGCTTTCCTTTGTTGCCATGACAACTGGTAAGACAGTGATGGGCAACTCGGGCTCCCCACGCTCCATGGCTGCCAGACTCTATTCCTTATATAGGCAATGGAGGGAAGTAGGCATCTAAGTTAGGCATCTAAAATCAACATGCTGACTACACCCCCCCACACTCCCACCCCCAGCCAGCTGTTAGATTCCTGGCTGGTCCCCATAAGCAAGAGGGACCCACTACACGCTCACCACTCCTGAACCCGCTTCCTCATTTGACTTCCTCTTCCAATGTGTCATTCAGAAGTGACAATGCGACATCTGGGAAATGGTCCAAATCTATGCATTTTTAAAGTGAAGTGCTCAGCAGCAGTTAAACAGCCAGAGCTTTCTGCTCATCATAATATTAGAAACATTCAGCTTTTTTTGCAGTTGGGATGAGAACAGTGAACTCTACCTTTGCACCTGAAAGGATTTTTTCATGTATTTCCAGGTCTTTCATCCTGGAAATGTATTCCACACATATGGAATCCAATAGACCTCCTTTAAGCTTCAGAATAAAGATGGAATATTTGGAAAAAAAAGAGTTACCCAGGTCAGTCCGAACGGACTTAAGTAAGTCTTAAGACAGCTCCTAGTCCTGGAAGTAGAGAAAACCATTCTCTGCAACTACTCATGCAAATTCAAATGCATTCCAGGTGAGTTCATAGTTCTTGGAAAGTTATCAAGCTTCTTCCCATCTTCAGTACCTCTTCCATTTTTATGGGTTCTTCCCTTGCACATATATAACCCATCAGACCTTCAGCAGTGTCACTAGCACCAGTCCTCAGGTGTCTTCTCTTTTATCTCTGCAGGTGAAATACATGCAGCAGAGTGTCTCACATTAGTAACCTGTGATTTTTTGTTTGTTGGGCTTGAAGGTTTTTGTCTTGTTGTTGTTTGGTTGTTGTTACACAGGCATTTTTTTGAGCTATTTAATTTTTCAATAGACATGTTACTGTACACTTATGATAGTGACGGCCAAAGAAATGACCTAGCAAAGAAATGGACGGTACACTTATGATAGTGACGGCCAAAGAAATGACCTAGCAAAGAAATGGACGTTACACTTGGAGCAGAAGTAGGTGCGATTTGTGACATGCCTTAATTCCTGGAGGAGTTAATTCCAGATGTTCAGATAACAAGCTGAAGCTTGTTTCAACAGCCAGGAATTTCATTATTCCAGCAGAGTGAAATCTGTGACAAGGGTGACCACCTGGGAACTTCAGCCATTCAAACAGCCTTCAAGAACATCCAGAAAGGGCAAGTTTAGGCACCTCATTCACACTGACTTCAGCTGGGATTCAGTCCTCTCACCTCACTTGATCCATCTGAAAGCTTGGTACCTCATCTGAGCTCAGGGTCTAAGCTTTCCCAGCTGCCCGTAGAGAGAGAGGCTTCTTTAGGGAATGAAGAGAGGAGATGCCTCTTCCTCTACCCACTGACTACAGAGAATTGACTTACACAAGATGCCCAGCTGTTTGGCAGCTAAAGGGAGGAACAATGAACTCCATGCTTGGAGGCAGTGGGAATTAGGCACTCTGTAGGAGTCAGGGATCTCTGTACCTTTCTGGGCCTCAGCAGGAGATTTTGGGTTTGATTTGATGATCTATGCAAAGCCAGTGGGGAAAGTGGAGAGCACGTCTGAGCTGCTCTGCAAAGCCTGTGATGCTGCAGAGACCCACTGCTCTGTTCTGCAAAGGGCTAGGTGCAGAGGGCTTCATTCCCAGACCATCTGAATTACCACCGTCCATCCAAGACATAGCGAAAGCGTGGATAGCTAAAGTGAGTTTATTATCAACAAGGGTGGGATGCAGGCTCTGAGCCAGCTCAAGCCCATGGGAAGTGTTCTTCACTGATGCTATTTTGTGCAGGCAGGAATTGAAGCACTTTCTTTAACTACAGGCCGATCTGATCAGTCCCCGACATGCCCCTTCATCCAGCTGAACCTTCACCAAGTCTACAAAATGCACTCCCTCTGCTCACTGACACTCTTGCCTTGCTCAAATTCACCTTCAGCCACCTGGTCTTCACTTGCAGCCGAGCCCTTCCAAGACACAAGGTTACAAGGGTGACAGGAAATGCAACTGGCATGTGTGTCAGTCCCCTCTGCTAGCACTTGGATTAAAGTTAACAAAGCTGCTCACCTTCTGAATATTAAAAAGAGGTAAGAAAAGGAATGGTTCTTGTGGGAATCCACCAATGAAAGTTCTAGTGATAGGGGCATATTTTCGCACCACTACGGTTTCCACTTTACCCAAGGATACCCTCCTACTCTGAGTGCTTTAACCCGTCTGAGCTAAGCCAATAATTTCAAATTGCATTTTCAAAGTTGTTTGTTGAACATCTGTGGGCCATTTTTTAATATTGGCTATATTCAGGAATTGCAGAATAAATGGAAGGGTAATTTGAAGCTAGAAAAAGAACAGGCAATGTTTTGTGAATGTGTCAGTCACCCTTCCCCACTTGCTCAGCATGGAGGGGTCACTTTGGCATACCTGGACTGAAATCAGTGACATCCACTGCTTGAGTCAATGTTCCCTGAAAAGAGTGGAGGCTGCCAAGCCAGGCTCTTTGATGTTACCGTTTCGTCGTTGTTTTATTGAAATGTCATCCTCTTTGATATTCAAGGCAGATACGCAAATAAATTAAAGGAAGAGCTTATGCTGAGTGCATGAACATGGCACTTGTGCATTTAAATGGACGTGGAAGCTGCATTTGTACGAGCATTTTGTCTGCAACAGACAGGGCTTCATAACAAGATGCCTGCCATGACACAGGAACAAGTAGCTAAGGCAAAGGCATATTCATCTATTCTAATGTGTAATTCCAAAATATAACCTTTCCCTTTGGTTATTATTTATCTAATTGCACAGCCAAATTTAGTCGGTGCATTTGAAAGCATGATTAATTGCAATGCACTTAGTAACATTCCATTCTGCACCGCCTGTAAGTCAAACCGCTGTAAGACAGATTTGATTTTTGGAAGGGTTTTCATCACACTGTGTGTACTGAAAATAATTAGTGAGCCAGGAGGGCAGTTACTTTTATCCTGCTAATTGGATATGCTGGCAGTTCTTATGCCCTTGTGGTCAGATGTTGGCCTCGTTTGCACAGTTCCAACCAGTGGGATTACCTCACTTGGGTGGTCATGTGTGTCTATTTAAGAATATAGTTCACTCTTTTCAGTCTTGTAGGAGTTGAACTGTTTTGTGTGAGCCATGGCTTTGCTCTAAAGGGATCAGAATTCATGTAGTCTTAATACAGCACTGAATGACTACCTATGGCTTAGGCTTGTGAGAGCTACTCACAAACCTTTGGAGCTACCATCAGGACTTTAAAAGCATTCAGCCTGCTCTGAAGGGGCCTTCTCCACTGATTGTCACCATTTTCTATAGTCTTACAAGGTTTGGAAGAAAGTGTTTATGGAATGTGACAGTGCAGTTTCACAATAATTTGTTTTTGGCAGCAGTATCAGCTTAAGAAATTCTTCTCTCCCTTCTCCTGCTTTTGCACTGCAGTTCACTGACCTCTTGGTTGTGCCAACACAACTGTTTGTAAAACAGTGTGATGCCCTGGATGAATGACATGATCCAGGTTAAACTGCCTTCTTTATTTTTCCTGCTTTTTTGCTTTTAGAGAGGAAAATGGCAAAAGGGGAGGTAAATTTTGGTGAAAGAAGGAGTGGCTGGGGAGGGAACTGTCTAAACAGGGATTGCCACCAAAGCCTTCAACATTGTGAAACTGCAATTCTGAACCTGGCTTGTTGGTGTTTGGGGTTTTTTTCCAAAGCAGAGATCATGCATACTAAGTAGAAAGAAAAAGTTGGCAAAAAATAAAAGCATGAGTCTCTTATGTCTTTTTATCTGCCTCAAGTGCAGATTAGTTGTTGGAAGACTACAATGCCCTCTGTCAACAGTTCTCTGACATGTTTGAGGGTTTTTTAATCCATGGGATATGCTCAACCACTAACTTTCTCACCCCGTGTTTTGAGGACTACTGCTATGGCGGTTCGAACACTAAGCACATGGCTCCAAAGAACAAACCTTTGGTGCACACATTGCAGATGAAGCACTGGGGGAGAGAGGAAGGACTGACAAGGAGGTGGACATGGAATGGATGGGGCCAGGGAGAAAGGACCCCAGGCAGGCCTCAGCTCAGGAGACAAAGAGCATTGGGCTGCTGGGACCTGGTAGGGCAGGGACCACCTCACAGCTGGAGGTCCTGGGAAAGAGGACAGTCATGGCCAGGGTTGGCTGGCAGGTGACACTGAAGTTGATGAGATCCAGGAGCTTACTAGGAGACTGGTAAACCTGAGATTTTTCATCTGCTTTTGAGAACTTACCTGTTTATTCCCACTTGTTAATGGGAATACACTGGTCATCTGAAATGGCCAGGAGGCAAGGTAACCAGAAGGGAAAAAGAAGGGGAATAAGAAGGACATGGAAGAAATATGTGGCTGAGGGAGTTGACACAATTTCAATTTGCTAAAAAACAGCTTTCAGTACAGACAGCTTAAGAACAAATGGGAAGCAAGATCAGCACCTCATTAGGTCTTATAAAGTAGTAATACTTATTTTCAAGTACTGGTGCTAAGGGGTTTTTTAGCATTATTTTTCCCTGGAATAAAACTTGACAAGTCCAGGAAAACATACCTGAGAAGATTTTCCTCAAAGCCTATCAGATCTTAGCTGGAAAAGGTATATAATTCCCAAAAAGAAAGCAAGATGAATTACAGAAAGGAAGGAGAAAGAAGAAAAGTTTTGACAACAGAATATGCTGGCATTTAGTTTTGGGGTTTTCAACAGTAGCTTTAAATTGTTCACAAGTCCAGAGACTACAGGTTTTTTCTGTTTTTTCACAAGGGAAAGGAAATCTTTTTTCCAAACTGATTCTAATACTGATGATTGTAATGTCATTTACAAGCAGAGCTCCCTATGCATGAGCTATTTCCATCAATGCAATAAGGACATAATGAAAACAGAGACATTAATGTGAGCTAGTTCCAGCAACATACATAAGCAATGGTAGTAGTAGTACTGGAAGCAGTCATATTTCCACTGACATCCATTGAGAAGTCAGGAAAATTATATTTATTAATCCAAAGTATAGAGGGCTGCTTTAAATTCCAGACTGTGTTTGGATGGTGGAGATACTAAATTTTGAAAATGTAATGATCCATTTTACAAACAGAACAATCTCTTTGACAGATTTAGGCTCACTAGCTTTGAAATGCAATAAAATGCAATAAAATAAAATGCAATAAAATAGAATAAAATAAAAAGTGTTAATAAAAATACTAGCTGGAGGAGTAAAGACAGATGGCTTAGAAGACAGGGAAATAGTCATCTTTTTCCAGTAACTAATTCAGACAGAATTAAGGTTAGCAAGCACAAGAGTGAGGTGAGCCACTTGCATGCTATCTAAGCAAGCTAGCCTCTTCTTCTGCTTGAATAGCAATAGGGCGTAGATTTTTAGTAAATAGCGTGTTATCCATAATGACCCAGCAAATATTTTCCATAAACAAATGTCAGCCTGTTCACTGTGGGTAGTGACTTAAGAATTCACCATGGGCAAGATGCAGAGAGTGACCGGCCTTCAGAGACACACGATGGTTTTCCTCCTCCTTGACTTGGATGGTAAAAATTCCAGAGTTCTTCAGGGGGTAGGATGGAAACCAATTTCTAGAGCCAGCAACAGGGCTTGCAAACCGCATCAACTGCCAAGCTTTCACCTGCAGTTTGGCAGGTATCACACAAATATTTGCACCACAATAATGCATTTGCTTGTAAAATATTCCCATATAAAATATTACTTGAAATACTGTTTATGGAAACCAGATAAAAGGGGTTCTGAAAGCCAAAGCAAGTTTGCAAATCTTTGTTTGCAAATATTTTCTTTGGTATTCATCCAGCTCTACTGGGAGAGATCTGCTTCACCTAGTGCTAGCACTCTAAAAGTTAAGTAGCTAGTTTAAGCATGTCATTTAAAACATCTTTCTGCAGATGATGGAGAGAAATAGGTCCTTTCAGAGGGAAATTCATTTTGTCTCTATTAGACATCCCTTAGAGGATGATGAACCACCCCCTGCAGATACATGTATCTCTTGATTGCAGAGGGAGCGCAGACAATTAGTTTGAAGAAGATACTGCTGAGTCAGATTACTGTGGTTAATGACTTACCTTTTTGCCTCCTGACGTGTCTTTGATAGGACTTCATGGAAGAAATCAGTGGCTGTGGTCCCTTTTATTGAGGCCAGCCACCCCTCTCTTCCATTTGCACACACACCCATGGGGTACGTGGGCCCAGTTTAGTTGCAACTCTGCTTTGGTCAGGACTTAAAGTTCTTCATAACACGAAGGAGAGATCTCCACTAACAAGGATCCACGTTCAAATCACCAGCCATCCTGTCAGACCTTGTCTTTTAATAGGGCCAAGAAGGAGACTTCAAGATTTTATGAAAAAAATCCCTATGTTAAGACAACCACACCACGAAAGTCAAAGGATGCTGCTGTCAACCAAACTAGATGCTGAGGCTATGTCTAGGCATAAGTGCCTAAACAGTGCCAGGGAGCTCATGAGGATAAGAACTTATTCGTCTTTGCTGCTAAAACAGTCCCTGGCATGTCTCATGCCCCTGCCAAATAACTTTCTCCATGGCCTGATTGTGGGAGTTAGGATGAGCCAGGATCCATTCTCAACAGAGAATTTGGATGCAATTGCTAACTGAAGGGCAAGAAAGCCTAACAGCATGGACATAGGTTACTGTGTGCCAGCTTACCCAAATGCAACAGAATGGTCCTGAGAAGATTAGATATAGGTGTAGCTCAAAGTACACTAACAAAATGCAGCCTGTGAGGTTAGACAGTAGACATAATATTCCATGCTGAAGTTGGTATTTCCATACTTGTGGCACATGTATTTTGATACACAGCAGCAAAACTTTTCTCAGCATTCATACAAGAGATTCATTTTCCATCATCTTCCATTTTATGACTTTTCTCTTTACGTTTGTAACCTCCCAGCCATTCAGCTTTGACTTATGAGCACCACGTCAGAAAGGTTCAGCTGCAGCAACTGCTGGCCGGGAGGAAAGGTTACCACATAGCCGACAGCTAAAAGCTGTCCTATGATCGCCTTCTGCAGTCACCTACAACAGTCATTTTCAAGAGAAGGCTAAGGAACAATCTAATAGCAGCCTACTTGAAGGGTAGCTACCAAGATGATGGAGGCAACCTATTGTTAGTAGTGGCAGGTTGTATAGCAAGGGGCCACAATGAAAAATCTCAGCTTGGGTGGTTCAATTAGGACACTAGGAAAGCTTCATCAACCAGGAAAGGCAGGCAGCACTGGAAAAGGCTATTGAGACAGGTTTTGGGTCTTCACCTCAGGCAGTCTTCAAGGCTTGGCTAGAGGAAGCCACCGCCAACCCAATCTGGTACCAGTGATAGTCCTGCTTTAAGCAGGCAGCTGGACTGGATGTGCTTGAGAAATCCCTTCCAACCAGCATTTCTAAGAAAAGCTGAAAGTTTCTCAGAAAATTCTCCACTTGAGAGTGCTATGTGTGCTCCCTTCCAGTTCTTCCCTTCTTCTGTGCTCCACTCAGGTCAAGCAGCAGATCCCAGAGGTCATACAGGAAGGATTATTTCCTCAGTATGCCTTCCTCTTCCTCATACTCTTTCTTGTGACCTCGGCAGAGCTGCGCAGGTTTGCCTAAAGAAAGAATGTGACCTTTTGACAACAGTCATCCAGCAATTTGTTCTAGTTTGAAGCTATTTCCCCCAATTCCCTCCTGGTTTTTTCCTCAGCCTCTTTGCCACCAATGGGAAGGTTTGCTATGCCTGGAATGTGAAGTTTTGGTCACCACTCACTGCGATATAATTCCCAGTTCAACAACATGCACCAGAAACTTGGTTTAAGCCAGGAGCTGTGCTTTTCTCTTATGCAATGGGCTGTGCTTCAACAGAACTTCCCAAACATGTTTTTTGAGGGTTTTTAAAGTAAAAATTGTAGAGAAAGGTAAGTTTATTAAAAAGCATGCTTTGCCTCATGAAAAAGCAAGTATGCTGGGCTGAAGCAATAGTGATGGCATAGGTAAACATATTGCCAGTTATGAAGCTCATATGTTTAATTCATATTATAGATACGTGTTGTGTACATTTATAAGTAAACACATATACATACATTTCTAATTATAGAGAAATATGTGTTTACATGTTGATACATGCATATATAATAGATCAAAAGAAATATTTGTGCAGATTAATTGATTTCTAGGTATACGCTTTGTGGTTATGGAGGCAAAAGGCAGACATTGCATAGTAATGCAACACATGTGGTAAGCCACTTGATTTTGACTGCCTTACCTGCTCTTTGTGCAATAATTCACTTACACAACATTTGAACTAAAATTCAGTCTGGACAGCTTCACATCACTGATACTGAATACAAATATAGAGCAAAATAACCACCTGCCAAGATTTCCTTTGTTCCATTTCAGTATCTCGCAATACCACAGGAGTCAGGCAGTACTCAGTATCCAGTAACCCACTATGCACGAGTGGCTAATCGGCATTAGGATGAATCCTGAGATCTTACTCAGAGCTGAGATCAGACATGAGTGGAAGATGCAAATTCTTTACTTCACAATGCATTTTTCCCCTAGAAAGTCCCAAAATACAATAGACATTCTTTAAATGAATTATGAGTCTATTTTAATCAGAAGGAATCTCTCACAAACCAGTAATGCCTTTCAGAATGGAAGACGCTTTTTCAGATGACAAATCTAGTAGACCTTAAAACTGCAATCTTATTATATACATAAAAGCTTTGATAGATATTTTGAGCTAACATTTTTACTGGCCATAAACTATTATTTCCTGCCAGACTGAGATAGGTAGCCTGAGGGGGGAAAATGTTTGGCTCTTAGAAAGTAAGGCACATGAAAAAAATAGTGGGAAAATGCTATTTTTAAAAAGACTCTGAGCATTTTTCTAATAGGTTTTGTGTAAAATATGTTGCAGCCACTGAGCACATGGTGCGTCAGAAAGCTTGGATTGGTGTTCCTTTGGGATGTCTTGCACAATTTGCTCTTGTTTTTTTTTCCAATACAGATCACTAAGATTTCCCAGAAAAGCAAATTACCTCTGTTAAAAAAAAGGAGTGGGGGATTTTACTGTTAAGTTTTCCTTTATTGCTAGAGCAAATGTTAATGGTTTAAGTGGTTATAATGGATGGTCAATTCAATTGAGTTTAATTCAGCAGAAAACCCAGAGCATCTGGAAAGAGGTTTCATGAGCAGGAATTTGATGGAGCACACCAGCTGTTGCTATCACCTTTTCTGTTTTTAAGCTGTAGACCTTCCTTGCACCTGACCTGTAGGCTCCCAAGGACTTGCCCACTGCCAGGAATCGATCATTCCAGCTCCACTAGGCTGAAAGAAAGCATGGCATGAAGTGCAGATGTGAGACATCCAGCACTACACAGGTTGGGACACTTTTCCTAACCTGCCCTCCCCTCCCTTAACACACAAGGTGGGTATTGCTGGGTAGCTGCACGGTGTTCCTTTTTCAGCTTGTAGTGTCCTTCCCTGAAGGGCAACGGGGAGAAGATGACCCAGTGCAGGCAGGAGCAGCCCCGTGCCACTGGTCACTGTCCCTCTCCTTCTCTGCCAGCCCTTGGTCTGTGGAAGCCTCTCATGCTCTCAGGCTAACACATTCACGCTGCCTGAGCAGGAGCACCAAGATCCACATTTTGGGCTCCAGTGTTTCATCTTCTCTTCCCACCTATGCTGCACCTTTCTAGGGCATTTTTATGAGAACAAAACAGCACATGGCTTCATCAGCCTTTGAAGATGGAAGAAGGAAGAGACAGGTAGATACGTCTTTATATCTCGCTTCTTCTGGACTCCAGGTGTTGAGGTTGCTCCCCCTCAATGCTAACTGCAGAGATAAGAGGTAGGTGCCTGTGAGAGCCCACTCTTGGTCCTCATCATGAATAGCACTGTGCTGTTTTCAGCACTGTCACTGGTTTGTCTGGTGAAGACATATCCTGGAGTGAGCTTGCCATGACATAAGAATGACTCAGGACAGAAAGAGACACAAAAAACACCCACCTTCAAAGTCAGAGTCGTAACCGATTAAGAAAACAACTCCAGAATCCTGTCGTCATCAGCTGCTTCCAATTACATCTTGCATTTCCAAAACACTGCCTTCCCTACCCCCAGAGTGGATTGAAACACACAAGCCATAATGTGGAGAGCATGAAGGAAGAGTGGGGAATTAATGGTTAGTCCTCTCTGGAGGAACCAGTGATACAGAAAATGGGAACAAACCCTCCAAGAACAGCAGCTAGGGCTGGATTATGGTCCACAGGCATCTCAAAATCAAAATCTTCTTCCGACTACTGTTAATTGTGGGAGGGCTTTTCCTACACAGAAGCACAGTGTCAAAAGGAAATCCTTCCAGGGGAGAGGACCTTACTCCATCTGAGAGCTTGTGAGTTTCTGCAGGCCAGTGACTTGAGTGATGTTCGTTGGTGAAAACAGTCAGAAGCCATCAGTGTTTTAGGAACCTGTCAGAAGATTGTTTGATCCCCTATGGTGCCTGGGTTTCCTCAACAATATTTTGAGGCTCTAGCTGAACATTAGTGTTCTGTGCACACAGTGACACATAAACCCCATTGCTTAGCTCAACTAAGGACACCAACAAGAGACTGAAAGAAAGAATATGCAATCAGCTGGCTGTTTATTGATGTGGCCTCCTTACCCATAATCTCCACCTACTTCTGCGCCCCATCACCATGAAACAATGCCCTATTGTATTCTTTCAAAACAGGCAGTTCCTCAAAGATAGACATATATTTCTTGAAGCACAGGGATCTGCAGTTCTGTCTACAAGCACAGGCAATTGGTCAAGTTCCCATTTTATCCTATTCCAGTTTTCTTCAGTGCATTTGGTAACAGATCAGCAAGTGAAACCAAACAGTGGTATTAAACCTCTCAGAACCTCCTTTGAGTCCTAATCTTCTAGATAATTAAATTCTGTGCACATATTCTCCCAGTATGTTCAGTATTAACATTGAAAAAGATATTCCCCCCTTCTTGCACATTTTTTAAACAGATGTTCCAATATCCTGAAGAAAACTGAACTATAAGCCTCAAATATGTGTATATTATAATATACTCAAAACAGATTAGAGACAAAATGTTTTCCATCTAGCAGCTACTGCTTGTTGTGGAGGCAGAGGCAGTCACATGAAATCTTTTGTACGGCATCCACCATCATTTACCGCCCTAATGCCAAGGTACCCCAAGGCAAAGCACATCCTTTATTGCTTGTAGTGAAGCGCTGGGGCCTCTGTCCTGCTCCATAACTCCTACACCAGGCAGGTGAAGCTGGTGGAGCCTCTGCCAGCCAGCTACAGCATCCCATTGGGGCCTGCAGCTGAAAGGTCCTTGTTGGAGGATCACAGCCCAATGCTATGGGATGCTGGGGTTCTTCTGCACCACACCACACAGTGTGTCAGGCATGCCATGGCAGCATCAAAGCTCAGGACGTGGGTGGTTGGCTTTGTTCACCCACTTTCAGATGTCAACAGACTGTTCTGCAGAAGTGTAGTCATTGTCCCAAATGGCTTTAGACCGGGTTTGGCTCTTAATTAACGTCTCTCATCTAGGAGGTGAATTTACTGGGTCAGAGTTTGGTAACAGCGTTGTTCCCATCCTCCCCAGAGAATACAACCCTGAGGGATCTCCTAAGCCCCTCAGACACTAGCAACATTGCTCCCCTTCCTTGCATAAACATAAGCCAAGCCAGAAGTTGTCAGAGGCTCCTGCCATGTGTATGAACTGTGGGAACACCTTATTCTTTGGACTTAATGAGTAAAATAAGACCAGAGACGACTGCAGAGTATACAATTTTGAGTTTTCCCTTGGATAACATGACAGGGTGTCCTTCATTTCCAACAAAGTACTTAGAAAATAATCTAATCCTCTTATGCAGGAAGTGTTGGGGAGTTGTTAGAGGTAAGAGCACACAACAAAGTAAAGGAAAACCACTTTGCATCTTACATCACAGCCAGGAGAATTTGGGTCCAAATAGTGTCAATATTCTTATACCTTGATGTGGAGATGACTCAGAGAGATACCTTACAAAATAGAGCCTTTTTTCTCCCTTTCAACAGGGAGAAAATTATAGAGACGGGCCATTCTTGATTTTTCATAGGTTGATTACCTTGGTTGGGGACTAACAAAGCTGGGGGTGCTTTGTGGGAGCAGCACAGGTCTGGAGCTTCCTTTGCTCTGGGCTGCCCTGTGCCATGTGCCCAGTGATAGTTATGTCCCCAGTCTCTGTTTCCTTTACATACCCTCACCACATCTTCAGACAACCTGACTTGTATCAGTTCTGTCTGATTTCAGGCTTTGCTTTTTGGGGGTTAATTTCCCTTTTTCTCTTTGCACTGATCTCAGAAGCGAGACGTGTGTGGTAGGTAGAGCAACCTTCTGCGCAGGGTCTGCTCTGCAGCAGCGTGCCAGTTGCCCAGTAAATGCACAAAGGCGGATAACTGGTGATAACCAGGTGCTGCCATGGAAGATGCAGGGAGCCTGGCAATCACCCATCAGGTCTTTATTAGGCAGGTGCTGTTTTTGTCAAGCAGAGGAAAATGATATTCAAACACAAAATTGTATATTTTTTTTCTGTCCATAAGACAAGCTGCATACAGTTCAATGCAAAAATTTGCAGGCAAAAATTTTCAATCACAGAATGTTTTCCAAGTGAAAATTCCTTTCTGCTGTCAGTTTTGTAGCTTTTTCTCTCACAGACATTTGGCTTTTGGCCTTCTCCAGCACTAACTGCTGCTAGCTTCACTCTGGATCATGAAGCCATGAGGGGAAGGCACTTAAATGCACATGTAATTAGGAAAACAGCCAGCAACATCTCTAGCAGAAAATCTCCAGTTTTTCTCAAGAGCTGTATTCTGTCCAAGATGATGATTTACCTGTACCCATAATTTCACAGGGAAAACTACCAAAGGGCATGTCAGAAAAAGCTGGTCTTTGGCCTAGAAAGAAGTGTCCAAACCTTCTTCACATACCTTCTGGGAAAAGGTAGCCTTCTCTGGAAACCCTCTTTATGACATGGCCCGACATACAGCCTTGCTTTTCTTCCTTTCCATGTGCCAAGACACCACACAAACTCCCAGCACATAAGCTAAGAAGAGGCTGTCACATTCATGGGGGACAAAGAAACTTCACTGGCCCTCCACTTTACCAACACTTTTGGAGAAAGGGGCAAGACCAAGTTACAGCAAGCCAGCTCCTGGTGAGGAGACCACAGCCTGACTACACCTGCTGGAAAGCCTGACCAATGTGTGTTCCCCTTCTGAGGCGAAGCCAAGAGCACAGGAACATGAAAGTTGCTGGGTCTGGTCATGTCCATCAAGCTCCACATACTGAAGCAAGATACCAACAGTGACAATTTTGGTCATTTGCAAACCAAAGCCCAGGCTTGACCATGACCCCGGACATTGTCCATCTGTCCTTTTTAAAGTTTTGCTCTTTTCCTGGTGCAAAGCAAGGTGAGAGCAGGTCTAGTTTCAAAGCAGCAATCTACTATCCTCAAAGGGACATATCCTGAATGAAGTCCTTCCACATGTTTCATCCCAAAATGCCACTCTAAACCTTAATCAGATCTAAAATTAAATAATGTCACCCACTACAATGCTTCTCTCATACAAAGTAGTTATAGAGCTTGCTGGACTTTTTTGTCCCACCTGACCCTGCAAACACAACACCAACACTGTGGTTTGGGCCATCTTCACCTCCTCGGGCACAACCACTAGAAGGAAAGACCTGTATTGTGATATGAAGGTAGCAGCAATACCCTGGCTAAGCAGAAGCATCTGGTGATTCCCCAATACCTCAAGGAGAAGGGTGGGGGACTGGGCTTGTACAAGTTCAACACTTTCAGGTGTATCACGGTGTGGGAATCCTTGTTTCATGGCGCTAGATGAGTCAGCTGTCTTTTGCAAGCTTATCAGTTTAAATCACTATTTTCCGGCATCTCAGCAGGGTTTGCTCATATGAAAACAGACTACACAGGGCATTAACTCGTCTGTCCTGGAGCTGCTCCAGCAAAATACAGAATTGCCAGTGTGTGAGAAAATTTCCCACCAGGAATACCACGCTCTGAAAAATTACTGTATCGAGTGTTGGTCTACTGGATTTTTTGTAATGAATGGGTTTGAGCTCAATACAAGCTGTCAGCAGCACATTTTTGCAAAGATCAGACCCCTCAAGAAAACATTTCAGCATACATTAAAGTTTAGACTGCATTCTGTAACCTTCGTGAGGGAACATTGCTTGACCCATCCTTACCAACTCAAAACTCAGAAGCAAGTTTCCACATGGGTTCACCAATGTTTTCACACTTACTGAACGAACTGGGACTGATGGGCAGGTTTGCATAAAAATAAAGGAAGCATCTCATTTTTCACATAAAACTGAGAGTGAAAGCTGTGGGCTCAGGCCCAAAATCCAAGTCACTACCAGTGTGTTATCGGTTAAACTGGCACCTTTGGCCAGTGACATATGCAAAGTCATCTGATTGAACTCTATTTCATTGTGAGCTAAGGTCAGATAATCAAAACACCTTGTATTTGTCAAAGGCTGAAAGTGCACTCATGGACAGTTACCTTCAATGACTTGCAGTAACTTGTTATGGCACTGTTAAGTGGTATTGCATCTGAGCCTTGAGTTTGCTTTGAGATTTTGCAACTGTTTCAACTGCTTGCAATGGACCAAATCACGTACCATGAAAAGAGAAAAAACATTCAGCATTTCGCCAATAAAGAGGTCCATATGGGCCTGTCAACTCATCAATGAGTTTGAAGTCATGCTGTTTTACAGAGTAACAACAATTATTTAAGGTTTCAGAACTTTCCATTTGAAGTTTTAATGCATTATTGTTGATTGCATTAACTAAAGAGAACAGTTTTAGTTAATAATTGCATATTCTGGATGCAGATTCACTGGGGGTTCTTCCCCCTTCCTGCCCAGGGGGTGCCACCCTGTTGTACCTCCACCAAAACTGCTCCATGTGACGTGCAACACACTGTGTGGCTGCAGATGAGCAGTTGTGCTATCACCCAAATCACAGTAGGGTTGTCTCCAACCTCATGTGTTGCGCTGCTCCCAACAAGTGAACATGAACCCCAAGCCCCGTACATTGCTGCAGCCTTTGCAACAGAGTCCTGAGTTAAGAAGGGGGCATGTTTCCATCTTCAGTCTGCTTTTGCAGGGCCACGTAATCACACCCACATGTGCTCGTCTGCTGCTGGTTATGCGACCACACTGCCATTTAGAAGTTTCCTCCTCCCAGGCCACAGCGCTGGGCCTGCCAAAGTAGGGATGCTGGCTGTCCAAACAATACAGGGACCAGCTGGGGAGGGAAACATGTGCACCGACAGCATTAGCAACTCCCATGTGGCTAGCCCTGCCCAATCCTAGCCCTCACAGCCAGCCGGGGACAATGTGCCTTGGCCCCAGGGGTGCCACTGACATCAGTGTCCAAGCTCACCCACACATCCTTCCTCTCTTGCTCGCTTTCTTTTCCCCTCCAATTTCCAACACACACGAGGAACGAACATGCCCTGGGCAGCAAGATTCTGGGAGCTTGCTACCCTTCTCAGATGGTGGAAAACATGAGGATTTTGGCACCTTGCCCAGCAACAGACCCTCGGTGAGTAATAAACCCCCCTTTTCCCCGCAAGACAGCCAAACCACTTGCCTCTTATTGTCTTTTTATTTTTTCCCCAAGGCCTTTCAAAATAAATAAAGACAGGTGCCAGAGCCTATTTCCTCTCGCCTCTTAATCATTTTGCATTTAGCATAACACAGGCCAGTGCTTTATTACATGGGTTGCCTATTTCCTCACATAGGCATCCCATATTTGAAACTCAAACTCTCTGCCTAGAAAAACAACTCCAGGGCAAAAGCAGAAAAGGTTTCCCTTTGCTATTCCAAATCCATTGAACAAACACCAACAGCTTCGCCTGTCCCAAAGGAATAAAATGAATTTAATATTTCCTAGGATAAAAGGCCATTGTTCAAAGGGTTCTTCCCCCTGGTATCCCTGAGCCACTAAAACCCGAGCTGGCCCAAGTACTCCCTAAAGTAGTACAAGACAAATGTCTTTGGGCAACCAGGAGCAGAAAGAGCTTGGAAAAGGTCATTGTTTCCCCTTCAAAGAGAAGACCCAGGCTGAAGATCCTCCTTTCAAAAAGGCAGAAGTCTCCCACAGACCAAGATTCACTTCCCAAAAATATGTGGCTGGTGCTCAGGTTTGCTCTGCGCAGCAGCAGCTGTGCCTTGTGTTGGACTGTTTTAGCAAGTGTTCCTATTGCATTGGTCAGAAGAGCATCTCCCAGCCCCTGCCATTCGTTATGTGACCACCTAGCAAGGAGGTCTGGCCCTGTTGCTGTTTGGTGGTGGTGGCACTGGCTGCTGATGCCCCAGCGCCATGCAAGTGGTGCCTGGGGATCAGCAGCCAGTGTCACCACCATGGCAAACTGGGAGTCCCACAAACCCTGCAGGGATGCTCTCATGCTGGAATTCCCCCACCCTTTCTCAGGCTACTTCCATTTCACTATCTGTAAGAAGTCTCTCCCAGTTCCTTCCATGCTGGAGGAGAAAGGGATTTCCCCACATTTCAATCTGCTTAATACAAGCCCACATCATGAGGCATCTTACTAGGACACGTGATGAAGGTATTTCCAAGTGTGGGGGGAAAGGAGGCATCTCCGGGCAGAGGAGGTAGCTCTGCAATGCTGTGACTACCAGCACGTCTATCCAGAATTTCATGTGTGATATGGAGAAACTCACGCTGTCATGTAAGGGACCGATCCTGCCTCTTTGGTTGCCTTCTGCCTTCTTGTTTGCACTGAAGGCCTTCAATATAAAACACTCATGGACCATCACTTCACTGGAGTGTTTGTCTGCTGAGCTTCAGTCTCTCCACTAGCAAAAGCTGCTATTTCAAGGCTGAGAGCTTCATTCATTTGCCTAAGCAGAGGTGAACAGTGCTATTTCCAGCTGCCTACAGCATCTGAGGCATCAGCACAGGGACAAATGTACCCTACTGGAGAGGCAGCCAGAGGCTATGCCAGACACCCTAGGGTGCCTCAGATGGCACTAGATATTTGGGTTTAAGCAACTGAATCAGGTCTACAGTGTGTATGCAGCAGGTATCTTGCCTAGGGCAGGATGCAGAGTGCTAGCCTCGTGCTCAACTCAGCACAACGTCAGTTCAGAAAAATGAATCAGAGAAGTCCACATGTTTTGGAAGGATGATAAAGTGCATTTTGGGGTGTCCAAGCCATGGCCATGCCACTGTGGCAGGAAAAGCTGCAGGTCCAAGAGTCTCCATTTGAGGGAGCACAGCCTGAAATCTTGGCACACATGGAGCACCAAAAAATACAGGGGCAAGGTGCTGGGCTTGGAGCTGTAGGCTGATGCAGCAGCCTCCGCTTTGGTTTCTCTCACTAGTGGGTTTACTTCAAAGACGCTGATGCTATTTTAGAGTGTTGCCTTATATTTATTTCTCCTTTTTATCTGTGCGATGAGTTAAAAAACGCCATATGCCTGTTTTTATATTCCTTGGGCTTCACCCCCACGCACACCCCATACACACACACAGAGTTTCCAGTTGACTAAGGAATGCTAAACATTTATCTGTGGCTCAGCACAGCCACTGGTATACCAATGCATACATCCAGTGTGGGTGTACTGAGAGATATAGATGCCATATGGAAACCACATCTGACACATACAGCTTGGGACAAATGGGAGAGAAATCTGTGCCACTCACGCTCACCATGCAAAGATCTTTTTCTGAAAATCATTGTTTGCTTTGGCTTTAATCTCTCTGATATACCAAAGCGCAAATGCCAGCTTGTTATCAGAATGGAGCTGGAGAGAGAAATGGGGCTTGGCTGTGGCACGGAGGGAGAATCGGTCGCGCTCAGCTTCCTCCCCTCACTCGGATTTGCAAATGGGCTGGACCCAGCCTAAGGAGGCAGCTGCGCTACGCCCACCCACCGACTGGCAGCTCCACATCGGCATTCCCATGACTGCCAGGAAAGAGCTGGCTGCTGTCCTGCCTCCCAGAGCTCCCTCCCTTCGGGGGACAACATACACTTCACCTTCTAAAAACTGGATTCCCATATACTTTATACAGCCAAATGATAACTGATAGGCAAAGAAGAGAAATCAAGCAGGGCAAGGAGTTTAAGGTGGGTCGAGAAAAAGATAAGTTAGAAATAGGATTTAATTATACAGATGCTATGGTGATTAGGGTCATCCAAGTAGGTAGATGGATTTGCAAATCCAGGAAGTTTTGCTCCAGTGGCAATAATTTCTTCCCTCTCCGTCCTGCCTCCGCTCAGAGCTGGTCTAGACAGCACCGCACTCAGAGCGCCTAGAGGTAGCTGACCTTGGCAGTCCCCCTGCTGCTGATGGCAAGCGGGGTTGTACCAACGCTGATGCAACTTGTTTGGATGCTCAGGGCAGGCTCAGCCCCCAGCAGCGCTCAGGCAGTCTGAAGGAAGGCTGCTTTTCCGGGGTTGGGGGGGAAGGAGGAGAGCCGTGATTTATGAAGGAGGCTGGCACCGATCCACGGAGAGGTTTGCAAGTGGGAGGCTCTATCACCCACTCTCTATGCAAAGAGACTCATACTGCCGTCAGTGGAAGTCTGGCTGAACAAAGACCCAAGGGCTGGGCTGGCAGAGGGAACATGTTCTGCAGTGTGAAATGAATGTGGAGCCAAAAAGTTCATTTTGGGTGGAGCTGGGGTGGTCGTGCCTCTTGGTGGGTGTGGGAGATGCAGGCAGAAGCACTCCCCTCAAGCCCTGCAAGACCAAAGCTGTGACAGCAGGAACCAAGCTGGGCAAATTCATTTGTTTAACCCCTAAAATTCAGCTTCTAGCTGGCTGCGGTTGCTCATAAATCATCTCAGCTGGAGTGAATAACGACAAAATGTCACAGGTTTTTTTGCCTCCCCAGCGTCAAAGCTGTTTCCAGTACTTACAAACTGCTGTGGGATGGTGGTGGTGGCAGTTGTTGGCACTTCTCAGATGAACGTTTCTCTCAGCAACCATTATTCTTAGTCAATCCAATCCGACCTGAAAACCCTAACGCCAACACAGTGCTAGAGAGAGGACTGGTTCACATCCATCAAAAGGGGATGGAGGAGGAGGAAAAGGCCAGGAGACAGAGGCAGGCCAGGTTACTAACACATGGCGGGGAACTAAAAAAGTCTCACAAAACAAGAGCCAAGGAACGTGCCTGCTCTCCTCTCCTTCAAGCAACTGCACAGCAAGGTGCTGACTGTAAAAACAAATACAACATTACAATGCAGAGGCAGGAAAAAACCAAATCCCAATCACACAGAGGCAGAGAAGAAAAAAATTAATCAAGTAATGCCAAAAGTAATAATAACATAGTCCTCACCATCAGCCTCCCCGAAAGAGAGGAAAGGAAAACAAAGGCGCTGAAACACTAAACACAGGAATTAATGGAAAATATAAAACAAATGTAAGAATAACAAGGAGTGCAAGAGTGCACACTCGCCTCCACTTCCCTTTTCCCCCTTATGCAACAGAGAGGGAAAGCAAGCACCATTCCCCAGTCATGGTATTTCTGGAGCTGGTAGATTGGAAAACTACTTGTAAACTGTTTGAACCAAGATAGCTAAATTTTACTTTTCTGAATGGTCTTGCTTTGATGTAGTCATTCTACTGAATAAGGCATGAGGTCTCTGTGATTGTATTTGAACCCTGCTCTGAACCCTTACACTGAATTGAACTTAACAGTGTAGGCAATCCCCTGGTCAAGAGGTGATTGCTTAGAGAGAAAGGGATCTTATTGAAAAATAAAAGACTTGGGCCCTCCTGGAGGGAAGCATCCCGTCCTGAGTTGCTGATGCCAAGGTTTCCTGCACCCTCAGTTTGTGTGCTGTACTGGCTAGGGCCTGGAGTGAAAGAGAAAGCAAGCCAGCCCAGCAGTCTGTTTGTACCCAGAGGTGGCTGCAGAAAGAAGTACAGGATTGTTCTGGGATTTTGGCTGTCTCACACTGGACAAGTAGCAGCTCGAGACAAACAGTGCTGGAGAAGAGAGCCAGGAGAGGAGACTTGCACACCTGGACCTCGGGTGCTCTCAGGGAAAAGCCTGATGTGGAACATGTTCTTCCCTGCTCCTGAATGGCATCCTCCAGCCAGGCATGGGGACAGGAACCAGCCACCTTCTGCAAAGCCAGTCTGTAGGGGCCACCACATTTCATCCCACCCAGCATGGTGCCCAGGCTCAGGGCATCAGCTTGCCATGTCTTTGGCACCAGTCCTGACTGAGGGATGGGATTTGTTTCACCTAACTGTAAACCTCTACAGAGGAGACATTTCCAGCTGAAACAGTCACCCAAGGACTGCCCTTAGTACGCACTACAGAGAAACAAGCCTTTCTAAGTTGAGATTCACCTCATCTTGAAGGAGGTGTCTAAAATAGGTCAAGTGAGTCAGTCTCAACAAGTACCAATTGCTCTCCATTGCCTATTAAGGGAGTGTAGGTGTCTAGTTCAGGTGAAGGTATATGGTTATATGAGATTAATTCCATCCCTGGTGACCTTTGGTGTATCTCCACCACAGTTTCATCTTCAAGCCAGTAATAATGATACCTACCCTGCTCTGATACCTCTTCTCCAAGTACAATGCCATACAAATACTGAGTTTTGATTATTAATGTTATTGTCCTTTAAGAAAATAGTAAAAGTCCCTCCCACTTCAAGGTGGGGCATTTTGTTGTTTGTTTTAGCTGCATTTATTTTAGCTCCTTAATCTCCTGTGCACATATTCAGGGAATGTATTTATTTATATTTAATTTATTTTCATGGATCAAAGGAAGAGAGAAAAAGAAAGCACATGCTCTCTCCTCAAGCAATGAGACCCACAACTTGTATTTGCCTTCCCTTCTAGCTCCCAAGCGTCTTTCTGTGGCCATTTTTCCAACCTCAGCCACCCCACAACCCCACCATCCTTTCAGGCACACAGTGATTCCTCCTAAATCTCCCCTTTCATTTTCAATCCTTTCCCACTGGCTATCCAGCCCACCCAGCCCAAGTTTCCCCAACCAGCCCTCTCACTCAGCTCGCCCAAAGCTTGTCCCTTCTCCCCCATTGCAAAAGCATTGAGACTACAAGAGAAATACAATCACTACTTCCCTTGGCTGTGTTTGGATATGGACATGGACATGGCAGGGGTGGCAGCAGTCAGGCTGGGGGGGAATCCCTGTTGACTCAGTCACTCCCCTCAGCACAACCGTGTGGAAAGGAGCAAAGCCTTTATGGATGTAAGTCACAAAGCCGCTCTGAGCCAGCTATTTATAAAGGGATGAGAGTTTTGCAATTACCAGCAGATTTCCATACAGGCACAAAGGTACATCCCTAATGCCAGGCCACTGTCCTGCCAAATTTTGAATCCATGTCACAGCATGGGGGAGGCAAATGTTCACAGAGAATAGGCCAATAGAGCTTTTTAATATTGATGAAATAATATTTATTTCCCTAGTGTTCCTTTTGGAAATGGATGAGTCTGGCTGGGTTTTTCCTTCCTCACATCCCTCCACATCGAGGTAAAACACTTGAGGCAGGTGAGCAAACTCTGACATGGTTATGAGGACTATCTGCAGCAGCTTCTGTAACAGTGGGGCTGTTCACAACTAATAAAACACGGCACAGCATCGTTTACTCACAAACTTCTTTCCGCTCCAAAGCTCAGATGACTGCTTCTAAAACTTTCTAACCCTGCTTTCCAACAGACAAATTCTGCTCTCACAGTGAGATGGACTTTACAGCCGACCATGCCAAATCTTACATAAACAAGGTCAAAAAATTGCCCACAGCGGGTCTTTATCTGATTTATTCCTGGCCCTGATTCAGTAGATGTGAGTAAGCCGAGTCCACACAACCCACATTTTGAGGAAGTTCAGCTCAGTACCAACACATGGTGGCTTGCAGCATGCCTTTTTCACAGAAGCCACAGTAATATTCCCAAAATTTGTTAAGAGTGCAAGGATGACATGAAGGAAAAAACTTTGAAAAGCTAGGAGGATATCCTCATATACTTTCAAGGAAACTTGTTGTATGTGAGTGTGTCAACCTGCTCTGTGTTCTGGTTGGTCCACCCTGATCCAGTGTTCACTCACTTCCCACACCTATGAAACCCTACACTTGGTGTCATATTGGCCATTTTTCTCACACAGCATCACAGGGCCAGTCATTAAAATCCTCCAAAGCAAGGTCACCCCTGTATGCATACTTCTGAATGTCCAGCCTATACCAAAAGTTGGCGATCCATAGTTCCCCCACACAACCTCCTGCAGTACTTCGCTATCTCCACTGCTGATCTAACCTCAACATTCGTTGCTGCTGTTTAAATCCAACCTATCTTTCCCACCACGGACATGGAAAATATATGGCTTCCATTATGCATCCGTCTTACAGACATCTGAAGGCTGTTATCATTCCCTCCACTCTCCAAAACTTTTTTATTTCCATTAAATAAGCCCTGTCATTCAGATTTTCTTCACAGCACAGGATTTCTAGACCACTGACCACTGGCATGGCTCTCTTCTGAATTCCCTTCCACAGGATTACTTTTGTCTTGAAGACCAGTCTCCAAAACCAGATATATGTCATAGCTGAGGATCCACTAGCAGTGGGCAGGATGGAAAACTGATGGAGTGTGTCAGGCCAGACTTCTCCATGCACATCACAGAGTGGCATCATGTTTAGTTCATAGCATGTGCCTTGCCATGAGGTCTGGGTTGTTACCATGACCCTTACAGCTCTGACAAGGCTGTATGGCAGAAATCGAGTTATAATTGTAACGGAGGCACTTAGCTTAGCCTGCCCAGGTGGTGAGAGAAACAAGATATGCCATTCAGGAGGGAATGAAGGAGGGTAGGCAGAGTGCACCCTGGACCGCCACCACAAAGAGCTGGCTAAGAGGCCCCAAGGTGTGACTTGTGATTAAATAGTTGGAGGATGTTAGTTTTTTGTTCATGGCATGTAGAATGAGTGCCTTGCAGAGAGGATACCCGCCAGGCCTCCCCTGGGAGCTGGTAATCCCCAGCCGGTGACACCAGTCAGGCTCCTGCATCTGGACCACAAACCGTAGAAGGGCAGCTTGCCAAGTCGTTCTTTCAGGGCATCTGCATACTTGGTGTGGCTACGCTTACCGGTTTTCAGCAGGCTTCAAGCCTTTCCTCACATCATCCTCTTCTCAAACCACAAGGCCTGGCATATATCTGCTTCTGCTTATATAATACTCCCAAATTGGCTTTCACATTCTCTCCGAACCGCACACAAAACGTTGGTCTTAGAGCAAAACACTCTTCTCAAGGAATGAGGAACTGGAGCAGGCACTGAGGTTACAGGACTGGATCCCCACTGCTCAGCAAAGGGCAGCCCCATGCCGCAGCATCCCCTGCGTGCAGGGGTTAGTGAGGTGCATGAGCGGAAGCAGCTTTTCCCAAAACACCTGCTGCTCACCCCAAATCCCCCGCCTCAACCTCAGCATGCATATAAATTGTTGCAACTATGTCAGAAGACCAGGAATGCATCATGGAAACCCTTCCCCTGTAACTGTAGCTGGGTATAACGTTTGCAAGTGTTAAGTGCTTATGTTTGTGCAACAGTGCTTCCGTACACTGTGTTCCACCTGGACCGCGGGAAGAGGAGTTCATCGTGACCCCATCACAGCATCATATTTAGGCACAGTCACACTCTCCTGCCATGAAGGAGATGAGGGAGGGAGCGGGGAGCTGAAAGCTCCAGTTTAGTGCCAGCTGAAGCAGTAAGTTGAAGTGACAAAATTCAGGTTTCCACCCACTTTCTTCTAAATTTGACATTTTGCTGCTATCATTTTCCACAGTTTATCTCAGGAAAATGTACATTTAGGAATAGCAGCGTGAATCCAGTCCATAAAAGTCAAATTAAAGAAATCAAGTCATTTTATTGATAAACGTGCCAAGCAGCAGGGCAGGCAGTTCAGAGGGGACATCAGTAAGAGGGACTTGGGCTGCCAGGACACTGTAGAGGTTGGTGCAATGGGACTGCAGGACAGAACACATAGTGACTGTCAGATTGTCAACAAAAACACTCAGATGCACCTCAAATTCCTTTGTTCAAGGGGGAATCTGGTATTATTCCAATAAATACGGGATAAACTCTACTTAAGTAAGGGGTAGATATACCTCTATTTAATCTCCACTTAAACAGAGACAGAGAATGCTTTTATTAGATCAACTGTCTCTTAAGTGTAGCTACTACATGGCACGTGGCAAAACAAATGGAGGAGAGACCAGGCAGCAAACAAGGCTGACCACTTACCTACCATTTGTCAATGCTGTGAGACTTGTGGATTGTTTTTAAACAGCCAAAATATACTGGCAGAGTGGTAGGGAGTTAATGAAACTAATGAAAATGCTGCACAGATGGAGTGTTGCAGCTGGGTGTTGTGTTGGGGTTTGGGGCCAGGAAGTGCACTGAAGCCCAAACGTCCTGGGAGAGTTATGGGGAGGTTTCCCTCAGTCCCTGGTAGAGATGCTCCCAGCTGTGAAACAGCTCAGTGCTCCATGGGAGGAAACAGAATTCAGGGACTGACCCTACAGACTGAGTATCAGAGCATTTAAGCAGAGATGGGGGGATCCAGACAACATTCACTGTTCCAGTTAATCACTCTGTGCAAAGTGGAACAGCCTGAACATGAGAAATTGGAAAGAAACTATCCCAAAATGCTCAACAACCTGGTGACTGGAGGAACATTCAGGTCCCATAAGAAAGCAGAGGGAGCAATAACCACAGCTACCGGATGAAGAGTGGCACATTGCTTGCCCTATCATTTTGTGTATCTCTCAAGGGAAAGTTTTCCATCACATCTGTTCCACTAATTTAAGTCAAATTTACAGAATATTAGAGTCAGCTCAAAACTGCATTTCTCAATTGTTAAATTATTTGCCACAAAAAAACCAGGGAGGGGAAGGGAGAGGGAATGTGCAATCCCAACCTGCAGCTCTAGGAAAAAGATGGAGCTGAAGATGACTTCAGAGAGCAGAATCAGACTCTTCTGCTCCTGGGGAGCTCAGGGAAGTGGAGGCATTGTAACAGTGTCGTACTGCTGCTGCTTCACATGACAGCAAAGACAAGAGCTTGTGGTCCTCCTGCTCTGCTGCAGCTCCAGCTCCATAGGTACGTGATGCTGGACACATCTGCCAGGGCTCCATCAATGCTACCACACCTAACAGTTGTATAAAACCCTTTTCCATCCTTGTCAGAAGCATTTTGCAAAGGAATAGCTTGGAGTTTTGTCCTCCACTTGGTACTGATCCTGCCTCCAATGCAGTAAGTTGGTTTTTAAGATAAATACGTTGCCCCACTTGAAAAAACATCATAATCAGAGTTTGTTACAAGCTTATAGATTTTGCCAAACAAAGCCTAAGCAAAGATCACAAGGTTTTTGTAGCAGAAATCAGCATTTGCTGTTTGTCTACATAATGCCCCATGCAGTGGGGTCCCAACCTATCTGGGGCCTTCAGACGCTCTGAAAATAAAATAGGATACTTAAAATATTAACATATTTCAATACAGCTACTAGTGTTACTGATTATACCGCTATTATATCAATACTCCTACTGATTATTAGGACCAATAATTATAAGAGTAAAGTAATAATAAGCACAACAGAACTAAAACTGACTTTTTAAAATGGAGATTCCTGAAACCTCTTGCATTTTAAGCTGAAATTCAGGAAACAGTCCCATCATCTTTATTTGCTGAACAAATCGATGTTAGCCTGTGAAGGAGCAGCTCATTTGCTAACAGGTCATCAGAAAGGCTGACAAAAGTCAGTACACTGAGCATTAATGTATTTGTAGTAAGTGCCAAAGGACAGTATCTGGATATACAGCTTTAAACCTACCCTTATACTACCTTATTTCCTAAAAATAAATCAAAACTGTCTCCTTCGGTAACTAAAAATAAGTGCTCTCAAGGGTTTAAAAACCTAGTATTGACCTAGACAGTCCAAATGCAAGAAAAAGTCAACACTGAGAGGGCCCCAAAGCAAAACCTCAGACCTGAATAACTCCAGTTTTAGGGAAGGTCTAAGTCTGGTTCATATAGACATTTCACATAAGAGAGAGGTGCTCTCTGAGCTTCCTTTGTCCTGAGGGCTTTCACAGCCCTGCCAACGGTGACGTGCAGGTTGCACCTATATAAGAGGGAACTTTCCCAGGCACAGGAACCCAATCACCTACACCACAAGGGTGGTTCCTGGTGTGCTTTCAGCTCTCAGCCACCAGCCCCCAGGACTGGCTCAAGAGCTGTCTGTGATGTGGAGGTCCCTGAATAGGAGAGAAGAGTGCTGCTTCTGGGGGTGGCCTTGCAGGGCGGGTACTTGCGTCCCCCACACCTGTCTGCCACTGCGGAAACGAGCTCCATGATGTGAAGACCCGCTCAGACCTTCCCATCACTTGCAGCCCCGATGCTCACTTCAGCCTCCAGCTGTCTCCTGTTGTTGTTGCTGCTTCTTTGGAGGAGCGCGGGAGATGTCACCACGCATGTATGAAAACAAAACTCACTTTATGTTACATCAGTAGCCTATTGACATGCAACAGCACAATAAGCTTTCTTGCTGATAAATAAAAATGATTAGCCTAACTGATTGTTGTATATTCATCATTCTTGATACCTGGCAAACATTTTGGTTGTCAAGCAGGTAATATCTGATACATCTGCCCTGTTGTTTATCTCTCAGGCTACACTAACTCAAGTACCTCATCCTTGTCTTCATTCTTTGCCCACTCTCTCAAAAGGCCTGATTCAAAGTTTGGCCATATCTCCATATTTTTAATGTATTTTTTTAAACTCTGACACTACTAAGCTAATAGTGGACTTCTGAAATCTTATAAAAACTGCAGCTCGTACTTAGTACCATTATTAATTCCAACCATTTTCTACCTGCTAATATAATAAACGTTTGCTTAGGGCTATATTCAGACTACCTAAAATAGCACCTAACACTCCAGCTTCGGAGCCAAAGCTCAGGGGATCAGGAGCAGTTTGGGTTGGCTCCCAACAGAGCCTTTGGAGATAAATAGTCACAGTGTCCACATTAGGCACTTTATAAGTATCAGTTAGAAAACACAGCCCCTACATCTTTGTTGGCTGGATAAAAAGCCAGCTCTGCAGCCCTGGATAGCAAGCAGCTTGTTCAACTCTCAGCTGCCTTGAACTTACAGTTTGTAACTGCCATGTAAGCACAGCTCGTGTGAGGCTCTCTAAAAGGCAGACAGGACACTGCCTGAAGGTCCACATTCAGATAAAGTGGAATTTTAGCTAAGTTTGTATCTAGAGTCAATAAAGTCTGACAGGCACTTACAAAACCTGTGTAGAGGTTTAGAGAGCTTACTCAAGGTGCTGAGTGCCATCTTGCTATATTATTGGCATAGATTCAGAAGGTAAACAGTTCTTACGTGACCATGACCATTTCTGATCAATTAAACTATGTTCTGTACATCTAAAAATAAATGAAACCTGCCTCTGATCCTACTGTTCAGCTTTTACAAAGACAAAATTGTGGTTCTTCACCCTTTCGCCAAGATACAATGAATTTTCTTTTGGAACTATTAAAAACAAGAGCAGCAACTAAAATACCAGCCTTAAAAGAAGATTGTTTTATACCCTAATTACTTTAGCAACAACTGGAAGGAACACATGCAAAAACAGAGAAGATCTTCAGTGCTAGGTCTCACTTGGGACTGAGCCTCTCAGAATAGATGCAATGCCATATGCTTTGACCTGGCACCATTAGTTTTCCTAGTTCTTCCCTCAAAATTGCCACAAGGTATAATGTGACCCCAACGTAAACATAGAAAGAGAGAGACAGAGGAGAATGCTGACATTTTCAGGTAATGAACGGACAACCAGTTGTGCCAGTCCAAAAGCAGCAGGGCCACAGGGTAGGCAGGAATAGAGTAGGCAGGGTTGTGGGACCATGTGGAGACAGATGGCCCCTGCCTGCTCCCCGCAGAGGAGAGGCTTTGGGTAACAAGGCAGGAGGAACAGCATTGTAATTAGCTGGGCTTTTTCATTTAATTTCATTTTTCATCCAGGCCCATGGCCTGGACAGGCATACTCTGTGCTGGGTAGAAAACTGGCTGGATGGCCGGGACCAAAGGGTGGTGGTGAATGGAGTTAAATCCAGTCGGAGGCCGGTCACAAGTGGTGTTCCCCAGGGCTCAGTGTTGGGCCCAGTTCTGTTTAACATCTTTATCAATGACCTGGACGAGGGGATCAAGTGTACCCTCAGCAAGTTTGCAGATGACACTAAGCTGTGTGGAAGTGTTGATCTGCTTGAGGGTAGGAAGGCTCTACAGAGGGACCTGGAGAGGCCGGACCAATGGGCTGTGATCAATTGTATGAGGTTCAACAAGGCCAAGTGCTGGGTCCTGCACTTGGGCCACAACAACCCCATGCAATGCTATAGGCTTGGGGATGAGTGGCTGGAAAGCTGCTTGGCAGAGAGGGATCTGGGGGTGTTGGTTGACAGCCAACTGAATATGAGCCAGCAGTGTGCCCAGGTGGCCAAGAAGGCCAAGAGCATCCTGGCTTGTATCAGAAATAGTGTGACCAGCAGGACCAGGGAAGTCATCCTTCCCCTGTACT
>VYZW01057023.1:120221-130244 GCA_013401315.1 Balaeniceps rex | reverse complement strand
AGAGGCTGAGGGGAGACCTTATCACCCTCTACAACTACCTGAAAGGAGGTTGTAGCGAGGTGGGTGTTGGTCTCTTCTCCCAAGCGGCAAGCGATAGGATGAGAGGAAATGGCCTCAAGTTGTGCTAGGGGAGGTTTAGATTAGATATTAGGAAAAACTTCTTCATGGAAAGGGTTATCAGGCACTGGAACAGGCTGCCCAGTGAAGTGATCGAGTCACCATCCCTGGAGGTATTTAAAAGACACGTAGATGAGATGCTTAGAGACGTGGCACTTCGGGACATGGTATAGTAGGCATGGTGGTGTTGGGTTGACGGTTGGACTAGATGATCCTAGGGGTCTTTTCCAACCTTAATGATTCTATGATTCTATGATTTCAGAAGTAGCAACTCTAGTGCTACTTGATGCTTCACTGACCACATAGCCCATGCCTCCGACACAGCTGGTTTCTGCAAGAAGAAAACATGCAGATGTGCATCTCTCTCTGAGTCATGTCAGGCAGCCATTCTGCACGAACTCCATGCTACACCAGGATCCTGGGCCCTTGCTTATAGCTCACCCAGATGGGTACAGATCACAAGGAAGCCAGGGAGTCTGAGTAGCATTGGAACCCATGCATGGTGAGAAACCCTCCTGCCTCAAGCAAAGGGGAAGATGGATTTTTTTTGCTTCACCTATTGTTTTCTCCACTTTAAAAAGTCCTGCCCTTTCCTTTGCAAGGCTGTATCAAATGTTCCCATGTCTTGATGACTGGAATGAGCAAGATCAGGAGACAGAAACTGAAAGTGTGCAGAAAAATAGGAAAGACAACTGTAAGCCAGAGAATGACAACAAAGCCTGAGACTGGAGAAACAGATGAGAAGAGTCCCTTGCTTCCCACGATTGACTATGAAATAGATGGCTGAGGGAAAGGCAATGGACAACCTGACAAAGAGGCATGTTGCACATGAGAACTGGACCTAACTGGGCAGATTCACACTGGGCAAAACACTGACATTAGACAAGCAGCCCCAGAAGGAGACCAGCCCATGGAGCTAATACGGAGAGAAGACCAGGAGCACAAGTGAAGATGGCGAATGATGAAAGGGAAGAACTCGGAAGCAAGAAAAACTGATGGCAGAAGAAAAGTGCTACAGTGCCAAGTGGGAATGACTGGTTCCAGTCAAAACCAACTGGGGAATTTGCAGTGGGAAGTCATTGGAGGACCTGCTGAATGAGGAAACTGGAACTTGAGATAGGAGAGCTGAAGATGAGGGAATGAAGCTGGCTGGACATGGAGAAAGGATTGGAACAAGCAGCCAGATTTGGCACAGGACAAGGCAACGTGTTGATCCTGCACACTGAAGTAAGCAGTGCTTCTGAGCCCTCCATCAGGAAGTTAAAGACTGTGCCAGGAGATAGACATAGGAAATTATGATTAAGTTAAAAATCCAGAAGGAGCCTTCACTCTTGGTCTAACTCAGAAGAGCTAAATTTTATAGCCTTGGAGTTCTTTTAACATGCTTTGTGCCTGTATATGTTTGTTCTTATAGCACAGGATGGGTTCAGTCTATTCTATGCCAGAAGCCAAGAGGCTAAACCAGGGCTTTCCTTCTTTATGATTTACCACTTCTGACTCTTCAGCTGGAAAAGTTCATTGGCCTGTCTTGTTTGTGCTCCACATTACAATACCTAATCTCACATCTGATCAGTTGTCAGACAAGGCTCGTCAGAGTTGTCTCATCTCCATTACCTGTCCCCCATCCTAGTTTTTCAAGCTTACTGTTCCACCAGTTTCTCCTTTCTGTGGGAGGAGACCTTACATCACCTCTAGAGGACTGGTTTATTTTTACCTACATTGAATTTCATTGTGCTATATTTTCCACATATTTTAAACACTGATGTATCTCTTACTTATTGTTTTTCTTTTCTCAGTGGGGCGCAGATCATCAGTTTAGTTTCCTCTGGAGATGTCACCTTCATCCACAAGTCACCGTTCAGCAGAGTCCTTAACAGGCTACTCCTTGCGGGTGCAGGTCTCGGAGGCCACCCGATAGCCAGGTACTACTGAAGTGGCAGGAGAACAGATCTGACAGCAGTACTAAGAAGAGGGCAACAGTACATACAGCCCCAGCTTTCCAGTCCCGCTTCACAAGACCAAGCTCTTTGTACAGCAGCCGGTGGTGTGCAGACAGAGCACTTTCCCTGGGGCTCCAGGCAATTCCACACAGATTGCCAAGTGGCATCAATGTTGCCACCAAAACGCTTATGGGATAACAGCCTTTTCCTCTCTCCTGCCTATTCCGGTGGAAGCCCTCTGCTTACCCCTCTTCAAATGCCAGCTCCCCAAGTCAGAACCCCCAGCCCATGCATAATAGGATTTCTGATTCTCTCATTTCCCAAACCCCTACTGCTCCACACACAGCCCCAGTCCCTCAGTTCCTGCTTCCCAGCTCCTCCCACAATTACTTCACAGAAGGAGCATGGACTGCCAACATCTTCCATACTCCATGTCCACAACCCCTTTTCCTTACTTTCTGAGCCCATCTCTCCCCCACATCCTCAGCTGAAAGCATTGACTCCAGCATTAGCTGAATTCCTCCCGGAAGTGCTACAGAGATGGCAATGGAACAGATATCAGAGCCAAACCTGCCATTTTACACAAGACCAAGTTACCGTGTGTGAGTTGATCTTTGCTTAGCCATAACAGCTCCTTCGCTCACCTGCATCATCACCGCACAAGAATGTCTTCTCTATTGCTATCCTAGTGCTGCTAAAGTCCATGCAGTCCCAAGAGAGTAGGCAGGAGCAGCTGATATCTCCTGGCCACCTCAAAACTAAGACATATGGAGAGAATCGCTGATGAATTTTGAGACGTATCATGTGACAGGTGTTTTTGGATCTGGTTGTCTGGAATGAGGGGGAAGAGGTGGAGAGGGTCTCAGATGGATAGTTTTCTAGTGGAGGTTTAAATATGCCTAGCTATGAATCATTCTTGTCTATGCTGACCACAGAGCATCACATCTGTTGTTTTTATGGTCAAAAAAAATAAAAAAAGAAAATGACTAATATATTCTTATATAGACAAGCCACTTGAGTCAAGCCTAAAGCAGAGTCTGCTAATTGGACAAAACCATGGCTCGTAATAGCATTTTAACATTTCTCCTGCTTAATGTTTGTGTTTTGGTTAGTTACTGAAGGGTGTTAACCTAGAAGTGGTCACCACAAGGGTTTGAAGTTACAGTAACACCCCATTAAGCAGAACAGGGCAAATTCACTTCACACCTGGCTTGCCAGTGGTAGCATTTCACACTCCGAAGGCTGCCAGCCAAGCCAAACAGCAGCACAGGGATCCATGCAATGACTGACAGTTTTACAGCCAGGAAAGCAGGTAACGTTCTTCCATCTCTTGAAGAAAGCATGGAGGGATTCAGGCAAAGACTGTGAATCGACCATGTCCATATCTGCAGCTCCGATAGGTCTCCTCTGACAGCACTCATTGTACAGGTACATGTACACAGTGGGCAAAGCTGTCCAGCACATGTGAGAACAGCGGGGAGCAAGTCTTCATACACCGTCTGGAGCTCAGCACATAGATTCAAATCCCAACAGTGGTAAAAACACATGATAAAACCACATAAAACACTGAAGCTGTAGCAATAGATCATGTGAAAGCGTTGGCTTGTAGGACTCAGCCTTTCTTTGCTATCACTGAGTTATAGCCTATAAGGTTTCGATCATGCTCTGGGTACTACTTCTGTGCATTCCAGAGCACTCTTCATGGCTGGTTCTGTAGTTTTCAGTCCTCTTTGCCCTTCTTCCCTACTGATACAGTCATTAGATTACACCACTGTGGCCTCAAATCTCCTCTGCTACCATTCGACCAATAAACGTACAGCAAGGGGGAAAAAAAAATCTTTCTGTATTCCTGTAGTTCCCCAGGCTCAGCTCCCAAACTTCCTCTGAAATAATGCCAGCTGCTTTACATAGGTGTTATTCATGTTTTTATTTATGTATGAAAATTTATTTAACCTACAGGGTGGGGTTTGCTTCTTGTCCACCAAATAGTGCCACCTTCAAACATGCAAACTTGATCTGTTTGCAGCATCCAAAATAGAAACAGTGCTCTAACAGTAATTAGATCAGAGTTTAAAAGGATCAGATCCTCATTAAGGCTTTTCCTCAAAGACTTTACAAGCTTAGAGCTTGAAGCTAATCTTCAGTGTCAGCTGAAAGGGAAGCCAGAGGCGTTGAAAGAGGGGAACAACCACCATAACTTGCATTGGTTGCTGTTGGTGGAAAGAAACAAGGGTTTAGTGCTGCAAATAGTTAAATCCGTAAGATCCTGGAGGGACAGCCACAGCCTTGAGACTCTCTTAACTACCTTTGCTTTCAACAAGACTTCAGTATGTTGTAAAGCAAAAGCTGAACTGCTGAGTGCCCTGACTTTCCCACCCTCTCTCTCCTCCCAAAGCAGCTGTCACTGCAGGCAGCCACATTGAGCATGTGGAATATCTTTGGAGGAAAAATCCATAATGAGGGTGCCGAACCAACCAGATTACCCCTGGTCTGGCCTAATTCAGTATTCCAGAAGCTTCATCCTCTCTTTTTTCTCTCTGTTTAGTCTTGGTTGTTTCTTCCCTTCTTCCTGCTATGCTGGTGCCCCCTTCTTCCACACCCTATTTCTAAATAGGGCAAATGACTCACAAAATATCCTGGTGAGTTAGCAAGGGTTTTATCATCCATGTTTTATAGATAGAAAACTGAGGGACAAAAATATTATGTACCTGACCTAATCAGCTCTAACAACTGTGTGGCAGGGCACAGACCCAACCTACAAAACCATCTTTCCTGTCTCTATCCATTCATTCACACACAACCCTTGCAGAATGTGTTTCTTGTTTCCTTTTCTGTCCTTGCAATCAATTTACTTTCCTCGCCTCCTGTCTAAATCTTCAGTTTCATTACCCCTCTACTTCTTAATGTTCTTATTTCCTTCCTGATCTTTTGCTACAGTCCTCACTCCCATAGGTCTTTATTAGTACTATGAAACATCCCCTTAGCAGGGTTCAGTAGATATTCTTTGTGTCAAAGCTTTGCACACCCGAGGAAAGCCTTACATTTAAAAGGTATGAAAGGCAGTAAGAAACCTAATTGACGCTGGCAGATTTATTTCAAACTATAGGGATGGGTTTAAGATACAGCTGATTCTTAGGGCCTGGGATTCAATATGGAAGATGAGCTGAAGGAAGTAATCCAATTGATCTAAGCCTTAAATATGTCCCAGCTTTGCTTGCTAATTGAAAGCAATAATTATGCATAACCTATAAAAGCATTTGATTTCATTTTAATGGCCTTTGCAAATTGCATTACTGGATCATTTGTTTACAAGAGCAACAGATTGTAAAACAAATCTATCACCTCTTACTCCCGTTATCACATTGATTATGACGAGTTGTGCAGGATATAAAACTGAGTGGAAACACATCCATATCTCTGATAATGCTGAACTTCAAATTTCCGTTGTATGAAAAGAACATCAGTTTCCTCTTTAATACTCAAGATGTTTCTGGTCTAAATCTTACAGTATTAAGAATTGTATTTGTACCAGATGAATGACGTTAAAATGCTGGTACACAAATGAACTGATTATAAAGATTCATGAGTCAAAGTGCAGTCTATAATTAGGGGCCACTGGTCCCTATGAAGCCAGGATCAGAGCACCCTGCTCATGAGCCACTGAGTACATGTGATATTACCCTTTGTCTTACCTTTTGACACTCCTCAAATAAAAAGGAAACACCTAAAATATTTTTTCAGTGTTGCAACAATGCTTCTTCCACACTACACTTCACTTCCATTTATTAAGACGGGTTATCCACTTCATGCTAAACCCTGACATCTTTTTAGTCATTAATTAGCTAAATTCCCATCGGACCTGCTGCTACACAGTTCTGAGATTTCTGTAGTCAGTTAGGCCTGGCCTAATCAGAGTGGTTTCACTGTACAATCAGTCCTCAAAGGTATAAAAGTACATAAAAGCGTAAGAAAAAAACCCCAGAGTGTTACCTCACATTGATTTCAGTGATTCTATAGGACATCTGAATAAAGACTGGGTAAGAGCTGAGGAAAGAACCTGATGAATCAGTGCAACACAGATGACATTGTCAGTCTATAGAAAAGTTTTTCCAATAAAATAAAAAAACAGGGTCACCGACACGCTGGAAGAAGTATTTTAAGTGCCTCCAACTTAAACAGAAGTAACAAATAAAAGGAAATTATGTATTCTGTACAGAAAGTCAAGGATCTTAGATATCAAAGCGAAACAACAACTGGAGTGAATATGAGAAAGAATGAAGAATCTGTGCGGCGAGACACCACCATCTCAGAAATGCTAACAGAGAGCTTTTTGCCTATGAGTAGCAAAATAGATCATATTCCTATCTACACTAGAATTGGGGTACTTTGAATCTTTTCTGCTTGTTAAAAGAATAAAAATCAAACAGTAGGGATGAAAGAGGCAGAGAAGTCTCATGGGGCCAAAATCTGAATTCTGAAGCAAACGTGGCTCATCTGGACTTCCATCAGACTCCTCAGAAAAGTCGTAGCTCAGGCTGTGCCTGCAAGTGAGCAGGCACTGTACCCAACATAAATATGCCATCCAGTCAGAATGAGACAGATACCTTTTTGCATATCGAAACTTATTTAGTAACTGAACATTAATATGCAGGTATTGTGGAGCATCTTTCATTAACCTCACAGAACCCCTCGGTAAGCACATAAGATGTCAATGCAGTCAGATTTTGCCTTTCTCTCCTTGTGAAGTTTTGCCATCTTACTTCTCCAGCTGTAAACACTGAATTTCATCCCTATTCTGGTTTGCTGGGGCACAACCACCCTGCCACCCAAACCTCTCTTCAGCATCCTACTTCTGTGGCCTTCACACAAAACAAGAAACAGCAGCTACCTAAAATAAAAAAATGACCAAAATCTCCTCCTGAATTATGAAGATGTATGTATTACACATACAACTCTTAAACTGTGGTGCTTAGCACATGACTGTCCTTCACTTTGTCTTCCTTTTGCATCATTTGCACCCATATGTCCCAAACCTACTGCCAGATCAGCCTGGGAAGACATACCCAATTGAGCAGCCCTAATGACACTAATGAACCCTCTCTTGGGAATGGGGAAACTGTCCTGAGAGTGCGGGACCTGGTTCTCACATCCTGGTAATGCGGATTTGTGCTTTGCATGAGGCAGAAGTCCTGCTGAGGTCAGTCAGGAGCAAGGAGAGATGGGTCAGAAGAAGGGGGACAAAAACATTCTGGTCACACCTAACAATTTCAGTCAGGCAAGCAACATAACCATTTTTAACAGGAGATTTAATTGTTGAAACTCTTTATTTAGAGGTTACATAAAAAAAAAACATGTACAGATAGTAGAATGCAGCAAAAGAACAAAATCCCTAAGCCAGGGAGTGCTTCCTGCTTGCCCATGCTGGAAGAGGTCTGCACCTCCAAATTGCCTCAGTCCATCATGGAGGTGCAACCTGCTCTGCAGGAGGGAAAGTGACAGGGACAGGCACCCACTTCTGCCTTCTCCACCTCAGCACAGCTGTACGCTCATGCCTGAGCACCCACACCAGCCCTGCTCCACTGGCAGGAGTCCACATGGCTCTCTTCTGTGCTGGGTCACTTCTTGGGTTGCTCAGGGCCCCCTTCCACTCACGCTTTGTGACTTCCATCCGGCACTGGTTAAAAAGAGGGATCTCACAGGCAGGTGGCCACGCATAGGACCAAATGCCTTAAGCTCTCCATGGCCCTCTGCTTGGGTGTCCCACCGGGGTGTGGTGGGCTGACCATGGCTGGCTGCCAGACACCCACCCAGCCACTCTCTCACTTCCCTTCCTCAACAGGACTGAGGGGAGAAAATAGGATGAAAAAGCTTGTGGTTCAAGATAAAGACAAGGAAATCACTCACCAATTACCATCATGAGCAAAACAGACTTGACTGGGGAAAATTAATTTAATTTATTGCCAGTTAAAATAGACTTGGGTGGGGAGAAACAAAGACAAAAGAGGGGAAAAGAGAAAAGGAAAGAGAAGGAAAGGGGAAAGGAAGGAAAGAGGAAGGAGAAGGGGAAGGGAAAGAGAAGGGGGGAAAGAGAGATAGAAGAAAATGGAAAAAGGAAAAGAGAGACAAAAAGAAAAGAGAAAAAAGAAAAAAAAAGGAAAAGAAAAGGGAAGAAAACAAACAGGCAAGTTGGGACTAGCTGTTGCTTCCAAATACCCTGCAGCAGTGCAGGGAGGGCTCTGCAGCTGGAGCTAGGTCTGGCCAGGGGAGGACAAGAAGCAGTGCAAGGCCTATTGGGGAAACTGAGGCACAGTGCTTAAGCTCATTTGGAGGTCTACGCTTCAGATAAGAGAAGATATCTAATTCACTCTAAAGATTGTCATGATATATGGTTTGAAACATACTATCTTCATTTTCATTTAAGTTGATTTGTAGGTTGCAAAGCAAGGCACATTCATTGTTTATAGTATAAATGTAGTAATCTATTAAGATCTTCACCGATTAAACAATTAACATCAATTCTGGCTGTAGGATTAGTCCAGTGGTTGATGTTTATTACTAAAAGCACTTTATGAATACAGCTTCCTGGAAATATGTCCAACATATTGCTGAACAAGACTTCAAGCCCATCGCCACCCTAGATGTGCACTTGGGACACATGCACAGTGAGCCTGCACTCAAAGCTCTGCTGCCATGGGATAAAGGTGAGAGTCATCCTACGCTCTTTGACCTGAAGAAAAACATATTCTAGCACAAGAGACCCCCTGCTTTTCTGTGCAAGGTGAATTTTTTCTGAACTGCCACATAAACAGTCTCAGTTCTGTATTTCAGTATCACACTTTGGTGCCTTAAACTGTCAGAGCCTGTTGGGATGCAATATAATGTTTTATTTCCTTCATATATTTTGAATGAGAGGCTCCTGTATAGGAGGCTGTGAAATAAATTTCTGTCTCCATCATGCTCTCTCTTAAATGATGGGTCTAAGACTCTGGAACATGTAGCCCTCCATATCTGAAAGGTCTGGGTAAGAGGTGAAGTGCAGGTATCCCTGCGTAACTTAAATATACTTGAACAGGCTATTTCAAAACACATTCTCGGACTTCATATCTCTCCCTTATGCCCTATAAATGAAATCTCTAGGCAGTAATTAGGCTTTCTCTAATTTGTTTTTGTGGAATGAGGATTCTCCACATTTGCACCTAACTTCCTACGTATGTATCTTTGTAGACGCTTCTTTCTCTTACGATTCAGATTTTTTTTTTTAAATGAAATGTCATATAAAAGTGTGCTTTTTATTCTATTTATACTTTTAACTCTTAGACAAACAACAAATTTGTTCCAGTTCCCTGGCTGTGATTTCTTGTTGGTTGGTTCATTGTTCAGCTCCAAGCTTAGTGATCAAAATATTCAAAGGGTTTTCAGGAGGTCATCTAGTGGTGCCCAAAGGCAGAATTGACTATACATCAACTGTTCTTGGCAGCTGCTTGTCTAACCTGTTCTCAAAAACCTCCAGTGATAGAGATTTCATCATCTCCCTAGGCAACCTGTGCCAGAGCATAACTATCCTTATCACTAGAAAGTTTTTCTTCCCAGTATGTAGGATCATCTACAGGAAGACATATCAGTCACCAAGAAATGCTTTGAGATAATGCTGTGCTGTCATCCAAATCCACCAGGTGCTTACTTAGGCCTAAAATTTGGTCAGGAACACGCCATCCTTGAAAAATACAGAAATGTTTTTGAGCCACCCCCAAGGCAACAACTGATAGCAACCAATTCAGATTCGATTAGCTATTGGCTCCTTAGAGGCAATAAATATCTCAGTGGCTGCTCCTGGATATCTTCCACACAATGAATAGGAAAGAACTGGGACCAACAATTCTCCAAAATACTTAATTCTTAAAGAATAGCCATTAAGGGAGAAAAAAAAAAAAAAAGGGCTGGGTAAAAAAACTAAAAAAACCCCACC
>VYZW01057023.1:89375-120112 GCA_013401315.1 Balaeniceps rex | reverse complement strand
TTAAAGAATAGCCATTAAGGGAAAAAAAAAAAAAAAAAGTGGCTGGATCAAATACTGAAAGCATCCAGCCCCTGATGAGATCCAGATGGCATTGTGAAACAGATCAGATTAGACTGGATTAGGCCAAATATATATTCCAAGTTCTTTTGTCAATGAGCAAAAAGAAGAAGCTTCCAAGAAGGCCTACTGAGTTTGTAATTAAACTGGCACTCCCTGCAACATAATTAAATCACTTCAGTGACAGGCAGCCTCGTGAATGCATGCTTATTTCGTGCATGGCTGTTCTAATGCAAAAAAATAGAGCAGTTGTTTAATGATGCGTGAGAAAAGGCATTTCCAATGGTGTTCTGACCAGCAGCTCTTATTTGATGTGCACGTTTCATGAAGGAGAATGGAGGCCAGAAGAAACAGATCACTCAATCCGTTTTGGCTAATTCGGTTTTCTGTGCCTGAGATTCCTGACTTTACAAAGAAAGAGACAGAGATGCATCTTATTTCTTCATTAACTTTTGTAAGAAAAATATTGACGCTGTTCTCCTACTCTGTTGAAAAAGCTTTCCATGGAAACCAGATAATGAGAGTTAAAAAGAAAAAGAAGGGGAAAAAAAAAACACCAAACAGAAACTCCAAGTCTCAATCACAAGCCTTCCCTTAAAATTTTATTCTATTGAGATCCTAGCACTCACTTGGTCCTCATCCAAATGATGGCTGAGAGATCCCACTGAGCCACCTACTTTTTTTTCTTCCATTATCTGTCAAGAAAATCAACAGGCTCTGTGCTTGTGTGAAGGCTCAAACACTTTCAGGGAGGCTACGATGTACAGGAAAATCCCACAACCCCAAGGAAGAACTGGATGGTGCATGGAGCAAGGCAGGTGTGAAAGCAGATGAACACTGCAGTGGTTTTCAGTGGTCCCACACTAGACTTCCAGGGTACTTGTTCCTGAATTCACCCCCACTAACCCAGGCACGTAACTGAAGTGCCTCTTCACCCTTGGCAACCTCATTAGTCAGTGGAGGAAGACAGATATTTCCAGCCCACCCAGGACCTGCGTTACTCTCAGAGGTCTCACTGTTCCACCACTGTTGAAGTTTGGAGCATCCAGGCTCCTAAATTAAATGTTTCCTTTAAGTGTTCAAAATTAGATAGGATGCCATCAGGGCTTACTGCACAGTGGGATGAAAACAGGGCATCTTAGCTAGGCAACTTAATGCCTTGTGCAATGTATGATGGCAATCAGGGGACACAGGAACATATGAAAGAGTGGGGAGGCCTGTAAGCTGTTCTACAAAATAACCTCTAAGAAAGTTAGAGCTTGACTCCAGAGTACAGAAAGGCCTTTTCACCCCTTTGAGATTCTTCTGCATTTGGACAACATGGCAATCCTGTCTCCTCAAGGCTCAGCTGGAGAAAGGTGATGCAAGAGCCCCCTGACCAGAGTACTCCCTGTGGACACAAAAACCCCTGGGCAAGCCCTCCTCCTGCCTGAGGGCGTTTCAGACCACTTCTCCTACAAGACAGCTGTAACCACAAAGGCATGGGGCATTCAGAGGAGCTCTGTTTGGTTTTGGCCATATAGTCACCATCTTGGCAGGCTAGGAGATCAGTTAATTTTAGTAGATGTGATCAGAATATGTCAATAGGGTAGGTCCTAGAGCAAAACTGAACTAATACCTAGCTAAGGGTCTACTTTCTGGCTCTGTGTGTGTTTGCGCACATATGCACGTCAGCATCCACAGATCCCTGTAGAATCCTCACCAAGGACCTAAAAAACTGAAGTCAATGCTGTCCCCAAATAATGCATCCCAGGTTTTAGATTGAACCTCTCATTTTTTAGCAGTAGGAACTTAGTCAGCATTTTGGTAGTGTTCACACATTGCAGACATGATCATTAAAAAAGGCTTATGGTTGGCTGCAGCCAAGACTCCCTGTTAGACCCCTTCATTTTGCAGCGCTGAGGCTGTGTCCTGGAGAGGCTGTGGCAGCATCCCCTAATCCTTTAAACTCAACCTTTCCAGGCTACCAAGGACAAGCAGTCACAGGATCGGTATGGTTCAGCCTGTGCTTTTTCAGTTGCATGTTAGACTACATCTTTTTCACTGTCTTTTTCACTTTTTCAGGCTGCAGTGGCTCTGGCGTTTACCCCGCAGAGGGCTGCAAAGAGGGCGGCTGCCTGCGTGCCCCGGGGCAGTGTGGACTGGGAGGAAGCACAGCCCCGGGTGCAGGAGAGCCGCTGTCTGGGTGAGCAGGCTCTGCTGCCGCACCTGAGCAACCTGGCCTTGAAGAGGACCCTGCCCGACTGGGGAGAGAGCACCTGGCTGAGCCGAAGGGCTTTCCCCCTCAGGCACTGGGGCGGCCCCATCCCCGGGTAGGTCTGGGAGCACCTTACCTGTCATCTCCATCCTTCATCGCATCCCAGCCACTGCTTTTAAGCACAAAAAGGAATAGCAACTAGATGTGAATGTAGGGAAAGCAGAGGGTCTTCGCCTCTCCACAGATGTTATTTTGCCCAAACCGCTGAGTCTGTAAGAAGGAAAAAATTAGAAAGAAGAACTATTTAATCTTAGTTTGGGCACGACTAGTAATTAAGAAAAACTTTGTATTACTGATCCGTACATTGTCACGAGATCCTGTTTCTTGATGATAAACAGATCTAGAAATTGTGGTTAGACAGGGATATTAAATTTTATTGGTTGAAAATACAACTAAAGATTATAAGCCTGGAGCTGTTAATTGGTCTGTCTTCCATGTACTGAACAGCAAAAATTGCCCTGGCACTAATAGCTGGGAAAAGAAGAAAAAGAAACAACTAAAGTTGTCTCTCTTTTTCCTTCCCACCATGAAGTCATCCAGAGCCAGTTCCTTATCCTAATAAGAACTAGTTAATAACTCCTTCTAGAAAGAATAAGTATGCACACTTTCATCTTGCGCCATGATTACTTGCTAATGATAATAATAAACCTGTTCAGGCAGGAACTTAGGAGGGTGTAGAGTGGCCAAAAAAATCGCAATTTCCTGAAAGGGTATGCTGAACAATGGACATAAAGTTATTTTCCTAATTCTTTGGTGAAAACCAGCCCAGCTGCAGGTCTGACACTTTGAGGTGGGTCAGAGCTCTACGGTCCCCTATGAGCTCAGCCACATCAAAATTATAAAAGGTACATCCAAAGGGAAGCCAGTCAGTGGGATCGCAAAGATTAATTAATGGGTTTGGTAACTCTCAGCCTCCAGATTCCTCTCCTGCAGATACAAAACCTGTACAGAGCAAAAATCCACTTCAGTATTCCCTTCTCCCTTTGCTCCTTGCTGAAGGCAGGTCAGATAAGCTTGTTCCATGTAAGGCTGCTTTCCCTGTTTGATATAAGGCGCTTATTTCAGTACCACTGCAGCAGGAATTAATATTAATCATTCATTGCCACCACAATCTTGACTCATCCTAAACTCCAGGGGTAGGGTTTTTTTCCAGCTCAAATTAAAAATAGAGGTGGCTTTATCCTTCTAAAAAGGAACTGTTGGCAATGAAATACAAATGACAGAAACTTTGATGCCTCAGGATCTTCCATCATTCTCTGCTGTGAGGTTCGAAAGGCCAGTGGGTTCCTGACAAAAATGTGTTCAAACACAGATACCCACTAAGATTGGCTTTCAGCTACTATAAAAAGTTTTTTTGATCACTGTTTCTCAGTGATCAAACTGTTGTTATGATTGGCTGGAATTTGCGTGTTTCCAGAATAAATGACTGGCTACAGGGGATGCTCTAATGGGCGGGGGGCTGGTATCCAGCTGTAAAGGAGTATGCATTTTTAAATAAAATTATGTACTTGTAATTGCATTTTGGCTTCTATTTGCAATGGACCAAACCACAATAATTTCTCAACAAAAAATTCAACTATTGACTACTGAGCCCCAAACAAACTTGGACCCTAAAGTGAATTTGCCCTGAAGGATTAAAGTCAGGAGATCACTTCTGTTAAGATGTGATGCTATGAAGTGTTTCAAAATACAAGCACTGGGACATAAGGTTGGCTTTGGAGCAATCTGCCAAGCAGGCTTTCGCTTCCCACTCACCGAGGCAGGGAGGATCTGATTTGGTGTAGATGTCACGGTTTATGCAATATCACCCAGCAGAAAACTAATATGCACGTGTCCCACACTGACTCAGCAGAACGGGGTTACAGGGATGTGGTCTGGTGAGGAGGGATCACGCACAAGCTCAGGTCACTGGTTCCTCCTTCATGGTCTTCCTTCTCCCAGGCAAACACCCCACATGCTGGCAGCTCCTCGAGGTGCCACGTAGCCTACACTCAGGGCAGCACAGCAGATGTGTGGGCACCCGGCTACTACTGCCCCCAAAATTCACCCATGGGTATGGGGCCAACAGCCCAGACACCATGGACCCTCTTCGTGAGCTCAGGGATGCTGATGCATGTGAATCATCCTCCTTCCTTCTTTCTAGTTTATTCCTTCCCTCCCCCGAAACCACTGTCCCTCTGCCTTCCCGCTGCACCCTGCTCCCACCAGACCCACGTCATGAGTGGCACTTCTTAATCCTTTCTAGAAGCCCCCACTTTCCAGCCACAAGCTGTTATGTGTGAGTGCAAACTCTGGCATTTGTTGTGTGTAATGAATTCATGCGCCTCTCTTCCTGAACTTGAGCTCAAAACTCAGCTGGTGGTGACAGCTGTCATCTTTCTTTTTTCTTTTCGGTTGCTTGCCAAGGGACCACCCTTCACGTCTGACTCACCACCTCGCAGGCAGGCCCAGAAGGAGTTAACTTCCTTGTCACCCTGCTTTGAGGTTTCCTGCTTTGATGCTGCAAAGACTCTTCATATAGCGACGCAAAGGAAAAGCGGGGGGGAAAAGCCCTTCTGGTTGTAACACCTGGTCACGATCTGCTTGCGTGAATAAAAATTACACTCCCCTTTCTGCTGAGCTGAAGACAATCAGGACTACTTCCCTGCAACCAGAATTAAATAAGCATACAGCCAGGCTGCGTGGGGAATGGGGAACTGCACATCGGTCAGCGTTTGAGACACAAGCCCCCCCTCAGCTGCTACTGGCTTCAGCAGCTCTGCCTATACTGCTGCAGTGGAGGGTTGTACAGACCAGCCCACGCTCACCATGCTTTGGGACTAGCCCCTCGATGGCAGACGGTCTATGTCTGTACTGCACAGCACATGACCCTGGATCTCTGTCACCATGGTCCCAGTATTAATATTTTTCATGCTTTTCTTAACTCAAAATGTCTGAAGTAGTGAGGACTTGGCTCCACCCCAGGGGCATAATGTTGTGGCACCAAGAGTCCATGTTGCTGCACCCCATACTCCTGGGGTGGCAAGAAGGTATGCGGGCATGTTTGAGAATACATAGCCCTCTGAGATAGCACTGGATGACTGTGTAGGGTGAAGGTATGCACACCTGGTGCCCTCCTGGTGGGTACTATGAGCTCTTCCCAGGGCTCTGCTGGGGCTGTGCCTTGGAGACAGATCATTGAAGGAGTTCGAAAGAGAGCCAGGGAATGAGTTAAGTAGTTAGAGTCAATCACGGCTTCTGTGCTCAGGCTTCTTTCCTGGCCATTTCTATTTAACACTGTGGACATACCCTACGAGGCTGAGGGTGCGGAGTATCATGCGGGCACACCCTCTCCGGGAATGTCCACAGTGGCATGCCTGCAAGGCTTTTGTCACTGGGAAAGAGGAGCTAGCAAGGATGTAGGATCCACTTAACCCAAATGAGCTAATCCATGGCAGTTATGCATGAGTCTGCTTTCTGTCTGTAGTAAATGCAAAGAGGGCTTGGCTAAACCACAGTGATAGGGGGTTAAGCTGGGTCAGATTTCCTCCCATGTGCCATAGGGTAGGAGCATGCACTCAATTACCATGCCCCAGCTGATGTTCAATGTATTTATTGTGCCACAATATGCTGATCATATGTCTGAGCCTCAAGACATGATTAACATTTCTGGTTTGATTAAGTGAAGGTCCCTTTTGAAGCTGCAAGTGATGCTGCTACAATCTATCAAGCAAATATGTATTTATGAATATTTAAAAATGCTAGTTATGCAAATGTGCACTTAGGGAATTTAAAAATACATGTAATTAATCTCTTTGGGGTTGCTGTGATCTGTTGAGTGAATACATATCCAAGGAGAATAATCAAGCCAATAAGCCAACAATGACTATTGCAGAAGGATACTCAGTTGTATCTCCCTTTTCCCCAGGTGATGGTAACACACAGTGGTTCTGGACCAGACAGTTATGTCTTCAGTCATTTCTCTGCTAGGCTGCAATAGCTCAGGCTGGCTGATGAAGCATTCCCTGCCACAGCCACACCTAATCAGGGCGTTACAACTCATTACGAAATCATTGCTGAAAAAAAAAAGGGTATGCAGCATCTTTTCTAGATTAAATGTTTGTGTTCACATCCTTCATCCCACCATTCACTTCAGACTATGTCCTCAAAGTTACTCAATGCTTATTTTCGTAATGTCTGACCCCACTGCACTCCGCTTTCTGGTGGAATCCTCATCCCCAAGCACATGTGATACCCAAGGAGCGTGGCTTGTCTAAAGAAAGAGGTCCTGGAAACCAGCCAAGTTGGGATTCACTGAAGTTAGCAAAGACACAAAGGAAAGAGATGGTGCTTAAGGGTTGTTTCCATTATCTAACAGCTTAGCTCCCATGCTTACTCCTGCATCTTGGTCCCCTTGCCACCTGTTCTGCATGTATATTACCTCACTCCCAGGATCTTTTTTCTAGAAGTCAACAAGATAAAACATGAGAGAGGAATAGCAGGACAGACATAGCCTAAGAGGCTAAATGGATCCGCAGTGCGTGTCTGCTGGGCAGTTAGCATTCACACACTCGCTAGCTGTCAAGCTGCTCTCTCGTGACTTCCACCTCATGGCAGCAAAGAGAGAAAGCATCACAAATCAGAGGCAATAAAGGATGCTTTCCTAAAAACTTCCACCTGTTCTTGTGGAGCAAACGAATGGCTCTAGGAGCCGCACATGGTCTCCAGGTTATACAGTGTAAAGGCCCATTGAAGAAATCTGGTATCTTTGAGACTTCTTTCCATTTGCTGAATTTGACTGAAATTACATAGTGGATTTAAAAATTACTGGGGACTGGCAGGGGGGAGAGCTAGCAAGAACATACACGCAGAATATATTCTCAGAAGACTTTTGTATAATTTTCTCAGAAGACAGTATTTTAAAAACTATCTTTGCACATATATCTTCTTGGTTACTTACCTGGTGATCTGTAGGAGATTTTTCTACCTGAGCTGGAGCAGACTAAACACATCTCCTCTTAAGCTTTCAGACATTCTGGGGTGGGCTTCTAGCTAGAGGTATTTCGCTTCTTCTTCCCTTATTCCATGTCAATTAGTGATTGGCTCTATAATCTGCTCAACAGGGCTTTCATCTGAGATGCAAGAGATTGAAGATCAGATCCTCCTCATAACGCATTTGTACAGTGTTCAACAAGCAAGATTAAGAAAGCCTCACCCCATAATTCTCCACAGACAATGGTTGACCTTGTTACTAAGATCGAAGAGAAGGATTTGAACCTGAGGGAGAATGCCAGGGTTCCGTTCTTCCTGCCTGCTGGATGAGTAGCCTTCACCAAGACGTGCTCTGAGCACACACTTAAGGTTTGACTGGAGAGCAGCCAACCCATGGCTGGAGCCAGCTCAGCACCCATCCTATATGCATGCTTAGGATTTGATTTTCTGGGTTCAGCAGCCTTGATTTTCAAGATACCAAGAGAACTTTGTTGAAATACCTTTAGATTCAAGGCCTCATGCCTAACTGAAGTAATGGTGGGAAAGGCACCGCGGCAAGTACTGTTCTCCTATTTCCACGGCTTTCTTGTCATACCTTGCCTGCTTATCCAGTGACAGAGCTTTGGTCCATATAGGTCCCTTCCTTGGAATAATCTCCCATGAAAACTCTGGGTTCATGTTCACAGGATTTCTCACTCATTCTGGCGTTAGGAGCGTGCTCTTGCTGCTTGCTTTGGCGGCAGAGGATTCAGCCTGCAGCAGACCAGCATCCCTGGGGGGCACTGGCCTGTCCATGGAGCCCATCAGCCCATACTGCCCACATGCTCCAGCGGTTAGGCTCCAGCACAGGAACCCAAGAAAATGAACAACTATTTAGTCAGCACTGACTCACACCCGGAGTATAACGCTAAGCCCCAAATATTACATACGTCAGCTCTGTATAAGCAGCTTAGCTAATTTTTTATTTATTTCATATATCAACTAAGACAAGCAGTCAATTTCTGACTCCAGACTTGCCAGAATAAAACAGAAAGCAGAAAAGAACCGGCTAAATTTTCAGTGACAAAACTGAGAATGCAGTAATGGCATTTAAAAATAGTTGCTTTGAAAGCACAGGAGCTGGGTCCGTTCTTTCTGGAAGTGAGAAGTATAACAGGATCCTCAAAAAGGCATTTGAACAGGCTACAGACCTGGGATACAGAGAGTAAGGGCAAAAATCATCCTCATGCAGATGTCTACAGCAAGTTTGGGCTGCACTGAAGCCCACAGTCCACATAGTCCTGAGTACTCTCCATCACACATGTTGTAACGCTAGCACTCTGCACTTGTGGTAGCCACCCCACACAGGAGCAGTGCTGGTCCCAGAGCAGGTTCAGGAAATGTAAGGGCAGCCGGGTACCAATGCAACGCAGCAGATGATACTGTGGATGGTTACATTCACTTAGCGATTCCTTTCCGAAAGCAAGTAAAGGCAGCTCAGCCTTTCACGAAACAGTTGGTGAAATCTAGACCTAAGGCTAGGCTTGTACAAAGAGGTGAAGTTCAGCCTTTAGGGAACAGGCGCTAACTTGATAGGTACCTTTATTAGCCACATCTGAATCCACTGCTACCACACTTGTGACCACAGGAGCAGCAAATGCACCTCTAAACCCTGCCTGGAAATCTGATCAGTGCGAAAGGGACCAATGAATTTCACCATAGTTCAGCAGAACAGACTAAAGTTTAGGAAACAGCAGCCTGTTTCTAATTTCAGATGTCTGTGAGAAGAGGCAAAATCAGAACCATTATGTTCAGTAGTGCACTGACTGACATTTTCATATGCTAAGTTTCAGTCACAAAACCACTTACCTCTAGTGGAAATATTGACACAGATACAAACAGCAACACTAAATACTTTCAGAAGAGCATTTTATTCCTGAGCTTAAGACCTACTGTTTCAAGTGGCCACAACCAGTAGTTCTCTTAAACAAATTAAGTCCAATTATCTGATGTCTAAATTATAATCCTTTCCCTCCTCAGCTCCATTTGCAGCAATTTTTAGCACAAGAGCAATAACAGTTGTGCACACTTACCTAATTATAGATAATGATCTTTATAAAGAGCTGCTAGAATATGCTAAACATCTTAGCATAAACATACCCATTCATTCCTACAGCAAGAGTATGGTAAAGCCTAGTGATCACGGCAAATAGTACCCCCGTGGAAGCAATCTGCTCAGTACAAAATACTGTGTTAGTCAAATGACCTACCTCCTCCCTTTCTTCCATCTCATCATCTGCAGGTGTTTGTTCCCAGCTCAGAGAGATCTCAGCCTGTCCCTCACATCAGCAGTTTTTAGGAAAGCATCCTTTATTGCCTCTGATTTGTGACGCTTTCTCTCTTTGCTGCCATGAGGCAGGCCAGTTTGAAGACCCATTTTTGTCCCAGACCCCACAAAGCTCACACTGTTAGATAAAAATTAATGACCATATTCTTCTGCCAGAGCAGATTAAAGGCACCACTCGTTACAAAAGGGCCAGATTTCCTCAATATGACTGGGACAGGCAACATAATAGACGTCCAGTCCTGTCCAGTATTCTTCCTCCCCTTCCTTGATCTCTGTAGTCTGATTCTGGACACTGATGTCACATAAAAATTAACTAATAGGTGACCAAATCCTTTTGCTACCCAATGATTGTGGGTGAAACTATATCTGCACTGCACCCCATATACTGAAATTTACCCTGCACATTATAGATTTTTCCTCACAGAAGGGTTCTTTCTGCTAGGGACAGGTAAGAGGAAAAGATCTCCTATCCACTTGTAAAACTAGGAGCTTGAGGCCAAATGTAGTCCTTGTGGACCTCTGGGAGGCCATGGTCACATGAAGCAAAGCCCTACCTCCGAGCAGCCCTATGTCCCAACAGTGCTCAAGGCACAGCCCTATATCCCTGTGATGTCCAGGACCCCTCATCTATTGCTGCTCCCCAACCCACAGCAACCCCACAGGTAAAGCAAAAGGCTCCCCAGCAGCAGTAAACCAGTCCAGGTAACTTTGGGGAGCTGGAAGGGGAGAGGATAAGCGCATTGTAAACACAGATTCCCCAGCACCTGGGCAGTGGAGCAGGAGACTCCTGACATTAAAATCATGCCTTTGCCTCTCCTGACATTGCAACCTAGGAGTTCAGGAGCAAATGCTGCCAGTTGCCAGGATGGTCCACGCCACACTTCCCAGCCCTTCCTGCATGACAAAACCAGCTTCATCTCACAAAGGGCAGCTACTGGAAAGACAAGCTCTCCTCTTGCTACCATGAACTCCCATTGGCATGTCTCTGAAGAACAGCTATGCTGCTAATAGAGAGCAAAAAGGAGCTGAAATACAGCCCTTGTGTGCACAGGAGCAGCCACTGAGGGCCTGGGGAGGTCCTTTGGCCAGTTTTGGGGGACCCAGCCCCTAACGTGCTGTCTGGAGCACACACACTTTTTCACGTCCGAGGACCAGGTCTGCAAGCTCCAGGGAGGCAGGCTGAGCAGCAAGTGCATTTCCTCCCCTAGCTGCCAGCAGACCTGAAAAACCACAAACCACGGGGCTGGGAGGGGCTGTGGGAGCAACCTCTTCACAACAGAGTGGTCCAGCATCTGTGCCTGACGCAAGAGCCTCCTGAGAGAGATTGTACTGGCCAAAAAGTTTCTGCCAGAGTGGTCTGTGCTCTTGCAGCTTTGACAGCACTAGGTTCACCCCTCCTGAGAAATTATTCCTGATTTGTATCTCCGTGAAATAACAAAAGAAGAGAGGAAGCCTAGTGCAGATCCCAGTTCCCAGTCCTGCACTCCAGCCCACCAAATTGACAGTGCCTGCCTCGGGGTTTTAGGCAATGAGGGCATGACAGCAGCCTGCAGTAGCAAATTTTTCTACCCTGGTCATCCGGGAGAAACAGAAATTCCTGCACAAGGTGTTGTGAGAACCATCACATGAGGCACTTAAAAGATGTATTTCCATGAGTTGTTGAGGGTCTGTATCTCTTGGGAATACAAATAAGCCACTTCTATCAGGGGAAACACACGAGGGAATCTTTGCTGCTGCCAGGAGCAAAAAGATGCAGCAATAAGAGAAAATTAGAAAATGGCCCCATTAAGGCCTCAGCTGTTTGATGCTGCCAAATTAAAAGGTCTAGTCCCAGAAAGGCATGATGCTGAAACAACACTGCTTTGAGAGGCCAATCCCATGCTTGGGAAAGGCAGTAGAGTAGAGACTGTTACAAAAGACGCACGTCTGGTGAAGGACCTGCTTCTACGTGTGGTATGCTATCTGTGTGAATATCTGCTCCGATGCAAACTCATATGACAAGTTACTGTACAAAACCTTTCGTAACTTAGAGGTGAAGCTGCAAGACTGCTAACCTCACCGGTGCAAACCTCAACGCTGTGGACAAACCCATCTTACGGCTGCTGTTTGCAGCCTACAGCCAGACCCTCCCCACCGTCTCCGCACAAAACAACCGTACAACATGTTTTTAGGAAAGTCACGCTAATAGTGTGCAGAACGGATGAGCATGTAGCTGGTGTGCTGGGTTACGAAGACTTCCTGCCTCTTACGCAGGAAGGGCATGGTCTGCAGGTGTCATCTGGGGTGAAAAATAAAGTGCAGCTCCCAGCGACTTATTCCTAGTTACCACTTTGACTTTCAAGGTTTGTGTTAGCGAGAGAAGCCACATTGCATTTATATGGAAATAGATATGTCTAGAGAACACGTGTGATAGTAGGAAAAAGAAGTAGCATATTATTTTGGGCAGGCAGAGTGTAATTGAAGCTACACATGCACAAAACCCCACTCCTTGCAGTGATAGAGGAATGGATGGGCCTGTTTCCAGCAGTGCTAGAAACAACCCTTGAAGATGTGTCTGCAGGGCCTTTGCATGACCAACTGCCCCAGGCACGTGGAAAGCAGAGACCCCAGGGTTGAGGGAGGCTTTCCACCTCAGCCAGCTGCTCACGGTAGCAGCTCTGTGAGAATCACACAAGAACAGTCTCAGCTGGGTGGATTTAACTGTCAAGAAAAAAAGTCGTTTCCTGCTGATATGAGCAACAGCACTAACCCTCTCCTGCACAGAAAGTTATTTGTCCCATTTTACAGATTAAGAAACAAAGAAACAGAAAAGAGCTGTGATCCACCTGACCTAGAGTCAGGCCTAGCACCCATTCGAACTGGCCAAGAGCTTGCACTATCCACTCCCATGATCCAAGACTTTCTGTTCAAGGGAATACACGGGCAGAATCAATTTTAGTAGTGTCAGCCAGGAGCTATTCTTTGGTGAACACGTAAAGATGTACTTTTTTCAGTACATGAAACTGCAGATTTTCTACCAAATGGGCTCTGCTAAGTGATATGAAATACTCAATCAAATAAAATCTTGATGAAATGAAGCTTTCCATAAAATACGTCCTTTGCACAACTAGGAGATGTGAAGGGCATGTTCTCTTCTGCATACACAGACGTCTTGCTGCATAGGTCCAATAGGCATTAATGATCCTAGCGTTGACAACTATTTACCATAGACCTAATCTGGAACAATAATTCTTACAACGTCCTTGAATAGTTTCAGCTGATTCACCACAGAGCTCATTCTTTACTTTCAATCACTAATCCCTTTTTCCCCAGTTAATACTATGCTTTGCAGAAAAGATGGTGTGCCTAATTTGTGTTATTACTACAAGTATTCATGAAAACGGTGTTTTAATGAGATCAAGGCACAGTGGGTCAGGTCCCCATCTCCAAGGCCAGGGCTGCAGAGCACAGTAATGTCTGTTTTACTAAGCAAAATCTAAGCTAGCAAGATGAACTGGCAGCATTGTGCATGGGCATGAGACATTTTCTTCCTTTTATCCTGTCTTTTTCAAAAGAAAAGCAAACCCAGCATGCTCTTCTAACTAGCTGAAAGAATAAGGAAGTTGTTCTATAGCGGGACACATCAATGGGCACTATATTTCGACCCAGGGACAGCAAAGAATTCGGCTTCATTACATCACGATCAGTGGAGAGGATGAATTCGTTTTATCTACTTCTAAGCACAGTTTTCATCTGTCTTAGCCAACGGATTAAATGGAAGCAAAGGAGCTGCACCCGCAGTGATTTACAGACTGCTGATGATATCAAAAGCAATTGCTTGGAGCAAGAAGGTATCCCTGGCTGTGCTGCACTTTCCTGTTGTGATGGCCCCAGCAGCACCCTCCGGGCCTCGTTCCCTGGCCACCACCTACTTACCCAATCTCTGGAGACTCCTCAGCCTACCAAGTGAGCATGTCCCTTGCTGCAACAAGTGGAAAAATTTGCAAGCACTGTTCTCTTATTTTGTGCTCCCTGGTCACATCTACTCTCACACAGGCATCTCCAACAGAGGTAGAGCCAACAGAGACCATGTAAAGCTGTGCAGCATAGTGCATACAATTGCGTGAACACCTTGTAGCCCAGGAACCCCATGCCTTCAGGCCTATGCAAAATATATTTAGCAAAGGCAAGACATGACCATGGTGTAGCTACATCTTGAATACTGTGGAGCATTTTGGCCCTTCTGTCTCAAAAAGTATATAGTAGAATTGGAAAGGGTAGAGTGAAGGACTGATATAAAGGCAAAAAATTGAAGCAACTTCTGTATAAGCAATAGCCAAGGAGACAAGAACACTTCAGTCCAGAAAAACAGGGACTGAGGGGGAATACGATATCATATATAATGAGATGTACCAAATCCTGAGTGGTACGGAGAAAACAGGGAACTTTTCCTCATTTTTCCCCTCATATGCAAAGAACTAGGGAGCATTTTTATGAAACTAGCAGATGGCAGATTCCAAACAAATGAAAGGAAATACTTCACACACACACATACAGGGTTCAGCTGTGCTCCTCACAACTGGCTACTGTGGATGCTAAACAGTTTAAAAAGCAACCAAACAAGTTTACAAAACTTGTGAAAACTTTGAGAGCTTGGGAAACAGAAATAATCTATTGACAGCTGTTAAGTACAAGGCGACTCCCCTCCCTCCGAGCTGCAGAAGTGCCTAGACATATAACTGTTGGAAGTTGGGAAAACTTTCCCAGGAAAGTGTGCACTTGCCCTTTGTATCCTCACCCTTAGGTGCCCACTCTGAGCCTGCTGGGGAGAATTGGCTGCCTACCTTTGTTCTTACCCCTACAGACACTCTTAGGGTGTTTCTCATGACACACAACTCTCTGCTGGCAGACCCTTAGCGAGCTGCTCAGACCATGCCAAGGCAGCCCATCACCTATGGGAGTCACATATCCCTGCAAGAAATCCCGTACACTCTTCTTCATCTGGAAGACATATACATAGGATCACAGTTTTGGGAAAGCCCTTTACAGCCACCGTGGTGTTGCAGAGAGATTACCCATGTGTCACAGTGGGGTATAGAGGGAAGAGGGGACTGTGCTAGATAAAAGGAAATGCTGAGGGACACTTATTACAGGGCAAAATCCACATAGCAGACCACTAACAAGCAGGATCCCAGCTACATCAGGCAATAAATAGCAGGAATTACCCTTCACAAGTAGCATGACCCCAGATCCACCCAGGTCCTCTAACAACTCAGAAGACATCACCAGAGGGGCTGCCATGAGGACTCAGAAGATCTCTCTTAGAGCCATCCACTCCAGGAGGGAAAGGAGAAAAGAAGCGAGGCGAGGCGAGGTGAGGTGAGGCAAGGAGAGGAGAGGAGAGGAGAGGAGAAGAGAGGAGAAGTGAGGCACAGGGGAAGCCCTTCGGAACACCTTAACCAGGACAGTGCACGTGTGACATTGTTTCTCTGATTAAAGCTTAAGCATGCTGACAGACCGCATCTGTTCCTAAAGTTCCCCATTTATTTCCTAATTGTATTGATGTGTAAACCTTATGTATTACCTTACATGTGAGATTTAATTTTGTGCCTGCTTGCAAAGCTTGTTTCCATTAGATGTTGCTTCACCATAGCTAGGAATAAAGGACCTCACAAGGAAGGTGCTGAGCTCCATTCACTTTGATTCACTTAGAAGGAGTTGCGCTGTGATTCACAATAAGCTGGAGGTGATGGCAAGTGCATAAACATCAGGAAGAGTGTGTTTTCTTTCCAGCACAAATCACTTCACTTGACTAGGTCTCTGTCGGCCTCATTTACAGAGGTGAAAAGATTTACCCTCTTTGGAAATCTACAAACACAAAAGCATGAGATAAGTGTTAAGTATTAGCTGAGGGATTGTAACACTTCAAAGAGACATCGCCACTATGCTGGAACTTCCTTTAGCAATGAGGAAAAGACATTGCCATGAGTAGAGTAGGAAAACATAATTCCTTCTCATTCACTCACTAAAAGCATAATTGTAAATCACCCTTGACCAGATGACATGAGAGGAAGAAATGCTGTTTCTAAAGTTGTTTAGAAATCAGTGTCACTAGAACTAAATGCTCCAAACAGTTGTTTTTAAACTGGGGACAGTAAAATTACAGTCCTTGTCATGCACATCAGCAATGACAGATAACTTAACTAAACAGCTCTTATCACAATCCTGAAAGAGGGTAGATTTATATTAGATATAAGGAATAAATTCTTCACTATGAAGGTGGTGAGGCACTGGAACAGGTGCCCCAGAGAGGTTGTGGATGCCCCATCCCTGGAAGTGTTCAAGGCCAGGTTGGATGGGGCTTTAAGAAACCTGGTCTAGTGGAAGGTGTCCCTGCCCATGGCAGGCGGGTTGGAACTAGATGATCTTTAAGGTCCCTTCCAACCCAAACCATTCTATGATTCTATGAAATTAAATGCAAGTGTTCTCAAAGGGATGGGTTTGTATTCAATCAATGAACAGCCACAGCGCAATTAATTACTGAGCGTACATAGTAGAAAATTCCCTTTCTCTGCAGGCAGATGGTTTAAACTATAGACCCTGCACTGCTACCTGAAGGTGCACATCCTAAGACCAGTGGCACTATGTCCATTTATGCCAATGGAAAGTCTATCCAATTATAATCAATGTGAATATCATTGTTCAAGTCTCTGTAAACACAAACACACATACCACAGGTTGGAGGAAATGACAAGTGAGCCATTATAATGATTAAGTAACCAAGCAACCTCTTGATAAGTTCCAAGTAATTTAGTTTTCCCTGAGGCCACGCTGTTGAGTCCATACAGCAAGCAGCACCAGCAAGACAGTGAGGAGTTGGCTGGGAGGGCAGCCATCCTGCAGCTCTGCTCGAGCATGCAAACAGAGTTTCTGGAACATTCACTTCCTTAACCACACTTCCATTGAGCTCACTTTTTAAAGCTACAATTATGTTACATGCTCCTGCCAAAAAAGCAGCTGACACATGATGAAATTTTAAAGAATTCTATTTGCTCTCTGACTACAACACTCGTCCTGCTCTGCGTTACTTCTCTTGGCAACTCCATAGAAAGTCAATTTTTCTTTGGCTGGTTCCTGTAAATAAGGATTTGAGAAGTGAACACCTGGCTGCAGGCCTCAGGTCTGCCAAACTTTCTTCTTTTAAAGCACTACTTTTCAAGAAACAGGGAACATTCTGCTGAGACGAAGAGCAACACTGACTGACTTCTTTATAGTGAAACTACTCCTTCATCCTGTTTTGCAGATTAAGAAACCAAGTCTTAAAGATGGGTTGCAATTTAGCTAGGAGCAACCCTGCGGGAGAGGCACATGGAAATGACCATCCGGAAGAACTTGGATTAGCATCTGGAAGTGCCTACACTGACACATTTCTCTGACAGAAATCCCTGAAGTGCCGGTGCCCGAGTAGCATTTCTCATTTTGCACAGAAATAACTGCACAGGACCTACACACAGACCTATCAGACAATTTCAAACATCAATCACAACATAGACAAAAGGCTGGAAGGAAGGAAATGGGTATCCAAGCACAGAAGGGGTTCCGTTCTCAGTGAAATCAGGTCCTTGGAACCATCATCTCCAACACCAAGGTGCACCTTTGGGTGCTAGATGTTTCTGCAGCTCCGATCCAAAATGAACATCAGTCCCTGGGGATGACATCTTCCCAAGTGCTGTCCTCATCTTCATCTGCAAAATAATCATGTTCTGCTCACCCTTTTTTTAAGGGTCATGTGTTTTCCTTAAAAATGTCTCTTAACTTGCAGGAATATAGCAGCATCCCTGTAATTAACACACATTACATGCAACCATAGCAATGAGATAGCAAAGCCTTCTGGCTTTAACCACAGCCCACCAATTAATGTTGCATAGGCAAATGTAGTTCAGAAGCAAATGAAGCAAAGGTTATAAGTGCCACTGTGTAATTTTTCTAAATGGGAGAGAAGTGAACACCATAATTTGAATCTAAGGTAATTTTCCATGTTTTTCATGAAAGAAACCAAATATTTGGCTATGAAAGTAGATCTGCTCCTTCAAATAAGACTGAGTGGCATTTTTTGCGATAGTAATGCCGGCCCATCACCACCAGCACTGAAGTCAAAGGCATGGGGAGACTGCAGTTGATTTCAGTAGAGCAGGGTTAACCCAGTGCTACCTGCCTTTGAAGACCCAGCCCAGAAGGTCCTCCACATGCACAGGTTGTGCAAAATCAGGGCCCAAATAGCAGAACTTTGAAGTGGGAAGGAAGTAGGTGAAGATGAGACAGCAGTGAGTTTTGACAAAAGGGGAAGTATCAGTCCGTAGAGAAGCTACTGATAGAATTACTCAGGGAGCAGCCTTGGCCCCATCTTGTTTAATGTTTTTGCAAGTGACCTCAATATACAAAGCAAGTGTGCTGCTGATATTTGCTCACAGCATAAAGGAGACAGGTCCCATTTTTCTAGGGGAGGCTTGCAAAGCAAAAAACTGGAGGAGCAAGGTGACTGGAGACATAAAAATGGGATGAAATTCAAAGATACTCAACACAAGATCATATATTGATGGAGTAATAATGAGAACTGCTACCATAAGCTGAGAGTTCATTAACTGGAGATGACTGAGGAGGAGAAGAAGCAGGGAGCATTAGTTAATTATAGGATGACTTAGGCTACCAAGTGATGCAACTATGAGAAAAAGCAAATGTGATGTCAGGATATGTCACTCAAGGTATTTCCAGAGGAGACAGGTAATTGTTATCATGGCATAAAGAAGTGGTGCAACATGAAAGGCAATAACATACAAATGGCTGTACTACTTCAGACCAAGGGTCCTCCTAACCCATTACCCTTTCTTCAGCGGTGGCCAGAGTAAGAACAGGAAGAATAAGAGCTCAGGGGATTTCCTTCGCTAGTTGTGGTTTGACTATTAAGCAACCCACAATGGATTTTTCTTCTAAATGATTCTCAATCTACCCTTGAGCCAGTGTAAATTCCTTGAATCCACTGTGTCCTTCAGCAAGGACTTCCTCATGTTTACTGCTTATCACATGAAGAATCACTCCCTTTATTTTGTTTTGAACCTAGTTCCCAATAATTTCATCATGTGGCCCCTAATTCTTGTGCAGGATGAAACAAGGAACAGCCAATCCACTTCAACCTTTTCCCAAATTTTGTAGGCCTCTATCATATCTTCCCAAGTGGCCTCTCTTCCAGGCTGAGCAGGCCCCCTGTACTCAGTCACTCCATGTCCCTGATCATCCCTGCTGCCTTACTCTCGGTTTCAATACACCCTTTCTAAGCTAAGGAGAGCAGGACTGCACTAAGCATTCAAAGGCATGGTCAAGTCACGGGTTTAAACAGTAGCATAAAGATGTTGTGTTCTCTATTCCACTCCTGATAGTTCCTACATTTGATGTGGATGGAGATTTTTTTGCTTTCTGATGGGTAGAAAAGTGATGTTTGCTTGTCTGATTCAGTCACCCATGCCCGAGAAATGTTAGCTTCACCTTGAAGAGGTACTGAAGTACAAAATCAGGCTAAGATAATGAGAGAGCTGAAGACTCCATCATATGAGTTGAGTTTAAAAGAAAAGTTATGATTCCTGTCTGTACATATCACTGAAAGCACCAGGCAAGGAGAAGAGTTGTTGAGGATAAAAGGCAGCTTTAGGACAAAGATGTAAATTGGGTTTGGATGTAAATCAGGCTTGGATATATTCAGACTGGTATTTAGAAGAAAGCTGGGGACTTATTCTGGAACAGCCTCTCAACAGAAAGGGGGTAAAAAATGAAATTAGTTCCAAGATAGGGCACAGTCAGTTTGTGAAAGGATGGTTGCCTGCAGTACCAGGAGATTTGTAGCACAGGAGGGCCCCACCTAGGTATGCATTTAATAACATATGAGGTGCTTCACACCAGCTGCCTCTGCGGCTCCATTTAGGCCTTCCCAAGGGCGATGCTGCTGCCTTTCCTTTTAGGACGGAGTGTGTTTCTTTGCACATAGACATCCAGAGACCTACCGAAAGCATCCACAAAGAAGTGAAGGCAGAGGAAGCAAGACAGGCTGTAAAGCTTGCTGCTGATTAGGGTTACGAGCCATTACCAGATGAAGAATTAGCTTGGGCAGGTACATGGGAGTAGGAAAGCTACATTAATCCTTCTACCTCAGAGCAAAGTGGTAGGAGGAGCAGGTTACATAATCCCTAGCCATTTAAATAATCCAATACTTATTAAATACTTAAATCATTTAAGCAATTATTTATGGACTGACTAATCCCCTCATTTATTGCTCCTTGTGTAGACAATCTCAGAGTAACCATTACTGCAAATACCTGAGCTTATAGTAGGTCAGATAACAGGAGTGCAGAGCTAGGCACTGGATGGACAAAGAAACTGTTTTGGTTTGGGATAAGGGGCTTTTTGGTAGGGTTTTTTTTCACTGGTCTCAGCTTTTATAAAACTGCAGACTACCACCACATTAAAGAGAAGGAAAAAAAAAAAAAAAGAGCCTCCAGAAGTCTTCAGGCTCACTGTTTTCCTTATCATTCGATATATGAGCAAAACACTAGAGGATACATGTTGGAGAGTTAACTACTCAAAGGTATTATTGTATACACTGGCATAATGCAGGCACATTTCAGCGAACCGTAAGGCGACTTTAAGGCATTTCTTTTCTCTTGGGAGATCAGAAAACTGGGAGGAGACATTTCCATATGCTCAAAGAGATCCTGTCTCACAGGCAGGAACAGTAAAACTCTTCCTTACTAAATCGCCAGTAGAGATGGCAACTCCGATTCAAAAAAGCGAGACCAGTCCTGTAAATCTCTCTTTACCTCGGCTGTGAAACAGCTGCCCGTCTCTTTAATGTCACTGACAATCTCAGAAGATTCAGCCTAGTGAGACTGGTTATAATGCTGTGCTTTACTGCCAAAGTCATCCAGCCAAAATCCAGTGTCCAGAGGGGCAAAGATTTAGAGCTGACTACAGGTAGGTCTTGTTAGATAATCTTAAAACATGAAAATATGAAAGGTGAAAAAGTAATGTAAGTTTTCTATAAGGTGTGTGGAAAAAGGTGCATGTAAAGATTTTTTAAAATTATTTATTTGATTGCTTGGTGTATATGGGCAGTGCACAAATACTTTTTTCCTCAACAAAATTATCTTTTGTTTGTCATAGAAACACACAAATGTGGGTTTTATAACCACTCTGTAATTTTCTTTCAAGGGTAGAGGAGCAATGGATCATAATGGCAGCTGCAGAGTTTCAGAGGTCCAGCTTCACACCACCCAGCTGTGGACACCTCACAAAGAAGCCCCAGCTTCCACGTGAATGAAGAGAGATCAGCAGAGAGAAATGCAGCTTCCCTAAAAGACAGCCCCAGTAATTTAAAATTCTTGAAATCTTGTTTGGAAAAAAAAAAGAACAAAAAACCCCTCATGATTTCTGTTCTATTCCCACTGGGGCCACGCCATGTCATCATCAAGAATAACAATAAAATCAATTCATTATGTTCCATTGAAGGCAGCCTCAGGAGAGAGATCAAAGAATGAGAGGAAATGAAAGCTGACCAACTTTATCACCTTTGGAGTCAGTCCCAAAGGCCTCAAATTAATTTAGATTTGTGGGGCAGTGCATAAAAGCTGGCAAGTCATTTACCAGTGCAGAGCCTCTATACAAACCAGTGAAGTGCTGTTGTCTCTGGGGTTTTTCAATAAGCCAAACATTTTTGTGAGTGCTAAGTACTTCTTCCTTTGGTCATTTCAAGCTTATTATCAGAGACAGGGGGAATACTTTCACATTTTCCTCCTGAATTCTGCAGGAAGCCACCTCTATCTCCTGAAAGACCCAGTGGTGACATTTCTGCGTGAAAACTTTTTCCCCGTGGGAGGCTGCTGGCTGTCGGCCCTTCCCACTCCCGCACCAGCCCTTACCAGCCAGCCGCCCCAGGACAGCATCCTGAGCCAGCAATGGAGCCCATGGGAATCAGGGGCTGCCTGCAGTGAATCTCTCTCTCTGCTCAAGAAAGCAAAACAATTCCCCAAAGCTGAAAGCCACAGGGAGTTTGCCAGGGTTGCTGCAGTGCAGAAATGCTCGGGACAGGGCTGCAACCCGAGGGGGATGCTCACATGGGGAGTGGGGATCCCCCCGCTGCTGGCTGCAGCGGGCAACCCAAAACCTGACCCCAACCTCCCTTCCCTCACCCACACCGAGGCCACAACAGCTCCTGGAGAACCCTCACCCTGCTGTTTATTTTTGTCCCTTTCCTAAGAACTAGATTTCAGACGTCTGAGAACAGCTCTCTGAGCACTAGTTTCCTCTCCGGTCTTTCCTCGCAATGCCTTATCGTGTTTCATTTTCAAACCAGATCACCATTTCCTTTTCAGCCTTTGCTTTAATACCCAGGCCTTCTACTCCAAGACACAAAAGAGGCTCTGCGCAACTGCCCTGCCTTATCCCAGCCCAAATGTCACGGCATCTGTGATACCACATGCCAGAGACAGAGAGACAAGCTCCTGACAGACACCTTCCCTTTCCTCACCTCCTTGGCAAGTGGCTGCTTACTGGAAACACCCAATTAGTCAGTGGATCCCATTAGCCCTGGTGATTCAAAGCTGTGTCATCTGCAGCTGCAGACAGGCACTGCCTTTTTCCCCCCCACTGCGTGCAACTCTCCAAATGGCGTGAAGGTATTAAGCATCTCTGGCCTGATTTCTTAGCAGCCAGCAACGCAGAGTCTGAGCCCAAAAGGCTTGGGAACCTCCCTCGAAATGAGATGTGCTTGATACCTCAACACCTTCTGCATGAGCCATAGGATGCTTTGACCTGTGTGTTTCAGAGAAGAGACAGGCTTTAAAGAGGCTGCCAGGTAGCTGGCGTTCCTCACCGTGCGATCAAGCCCCACCACCAAAACCAGAGCCCTATGAAAGGACTCTCTTTTCAGCTACTCACTGAAGAAAAAATGAATTCCCTTGTTCAGCCCCAGTTCTACATTCAGTAGGAGGTAAAACCTCATGAAAAAATTATACTTTATGGAACAGTTCCTGATCTTCCAACTTAACTTACCACCTGAGGACTCCCACAGGGAGTCCCACAGGGACCGTACAAAGTTTGCAGCTACTACTGCATCAGACAGTTTTGAAGGTTCAGCCCTGAAAGAAAGCTGCTCCGATGAACTAAGAAAAGACAGATTTATTGCAATCAAAAATCTGTACTCTTCACAAGCAGTTTGAAAACCACCATTTTCTTTTGCTAGCCGCCTCACCATGTTGCCTCACTGGAGGGCAGCCAATATTTGCGGAGGGTCTCCTTGCCTGCTATCCCCAAAGCATAGTGGAAATATATCGTGAATAAACCGAGGCATGAAATGTGTGCTCCAAAAAAAGGAACTCTGTCCCCAGTCCATCTCTTGATCCACCGGCAAATTTCTGTGCAAGTAAAAAATAAAATAAAAGTTGTGATTCTTTTTTTCACTGTCTGACAGCTGTTCCTGGACTTGAATGCGAGGACTCGTTTGTCTCGGCATAGGTCCTGATGGATAGATCCACATGATCGAAACCACTTTCAAAAGTAAAGTGTAGTCAGGCTGCTGGCAAGCTCAGAGGACAGAAGGGAAGAGAGACAGAAGGACTTTTCAGCCTCTCTTCCTGGTGGTCAGTTCAGCTGAGTGTCAAAGTACAGCGATAGCCTGAAGAAGAGATGCTGCCACTGGTGCATGCCAGCCTCCCCTGTAAATAAATAAAAGGCATCATTTTCCTCTGCTATGAATCTGTCGCTTTTCACCAACACTAAATTGATTTAAAACCTTCCAAAGAAAAAGCCTCAATGTTTAATTTCTCTGACTAGCCTTAGATTCTTGGCCCTACTTTTACTTTCCATAACATCCAGTTTATTTCTTTTGACGCTTGTTATCCTTCAAAAATACTATTGTAATTAGATCATGTAACTCTACAACTGTCGCCAAACTTAAATATTCCCTTTCATTTAAGACAGTTTATGTGTAAATTTCATAGGATTTTGAACCATGTTATCCTGAAAGTTGTGCTGCTTTTGGCTGGGATATGGTTAATTTTCTTCCCAGTAACTGGTATAGTACTGTGTTTTGGAATTAGGATGAGAATAATGTTCATAACACACTGATGTTTTAGTTGTTAGAATGTGCTGGGTTTGGCTGGGATAGAGTTAATTTTCTTCCTAGTAGCTCGTATGGGGCTATGTTTTGGATTTGTGCCGAAAACAGTGTTGTTAACACATGCATGTTTCAGTTACCGCTGAGCAGTGCTTACACAGAGTCAAGGCCCTTCCTGCTTCTCACACCACCCCACCAGCGAGTAGGCTGGGGGTGCACAAGAATTTGGGAGGGGACACAGCCAGGACAGCTGACCCCAACTGACCAAAGGGATATTCCATACCGTATGACATCATGCTCAGCATATAAAGCTGGGGGAAGAAGGAAGGAGGGGGACATTAGGAGTGATGGCGTTTGTCTTCCCAAGTAACTGTTATGCATGATGGAGCCCTGCTTTCCTGGAGATGGCTGAAGCAGTGAATGAATCCTTGTTTTGCTTTGCTTGCATGCATGGCTTTTGCTTTACCTGTTAAATTGTCTTTATCTCAACCCACGAGTTTTCTCACTTTTACCCTTCCGATTCTCTCTCCCATCCCACCGGGGGTGAGTGCTCAAGCGACTGTGTGGTGCTTGGTTGCCGGCTGGGGTTAAACCACAACAAAAGTACACAGTGTTCAGAGCCAGGGTGGAAGGAAAATAAACTCATAGAAAATAAAAAGCAATTCAAACTTCTGCCGAAAAACTCAAATTAAACTCTTTTGATCCTCCAGAAAAACTTACTTGATTTTATTTATTTTCCCATCCTTCTCTGCTTCCTCTGCTCAGACCAGGAGGCAAATACTGAAATACCACGTGAAAAAAATATTTTTTACTGTAGTTTCAGCTCAGCAAGGACGGGAAAATTAAAAAGAAAGCAGTGTGACCTGAAAGTAATCTCAGTTCATTCACCTCAGGAAAGTTGTCTGACTAAGGGCCATTATGTAATATATTCTCTGAAATATGGGTCTGTCCATTTCTGGTGCAATGCCACAGACTCACCAAGGATCACCTGCTGCTGTGGCCAAATTCATTGCTACCCAAATTCCTTTGATTTCGGCCTCACATAGTTCACCATCAAATAGTTCTCTCTCTCCTATTTTTTCCAGAGTGGCTGTGGCCTAAAACCAGGAGACTTTGCTTTCTTTTCCCAATTCAATTCATCTGCTGAGGAAACCTCTCCAAAAGCAAGCAAACTAAATTGCAGCTGGCTTTTAAAGATGAAACGTTCATCTTCAACCTCTGTTCATTCCCATGTACACATGACTGCTTGGGAGTTTGGCTGGCACTTCTCTCTAACTGCCAGCTGCCAGCCGCCAGCCTTGAGGGCCCTTTTCCATACCACCATCCAGGGGTGCATCCATACATTTCCCCCTGAGCTTCTGCACAGGTCACAGGCAGGTCCTGGCCTTGGCTTGGCGAATCTGCATGACCAGTCACATAAATACACCTTGAAGATGGTGAATATGGGAGCAAATGTGTGCAGGGGGAGGAATCTCTGAAATGTTCTAAAGCAAAGTCACAAGAAGTGCCAGAAAAAAAAAAAAATTGCAAGAAAAGATATTGGAACCAGCTTCAATAATGTTCCCACTGCCTTTGCATACTACTGGCACCAAATTTCTGCAAACCAGTGCCCCCTCCAAACCAGAGAACAATGTTATGGATAGGGTTATACAGAGGTACCGAGGCAGCAAGACAAGCAACCAAGTCACAGAGGTGGTTCCTTTTACCACAGATGTGTTATGGGGTCCAAGCCCAATCACCCGCAGACTATCTGACCTACCCAGTCCTGCCGCTACACAACACTGTGTTCTGGGTATATAATCTCTACCTAACCAGCTCTAACTGCCGTCTAAATCACAAGCTTGCAATGTGGGCTTGGTTTCCCTGAAGTTTCAGACTTTACACTCAGGCTCCCGACTTTCCCATCCCCACATCTCGACAACCCCACCCCACAATAAGGCATCTAAAAGTCAGCATTGCTGGAGTCTAGAAGGACATCAAGGACATCTCTTAACATGCTAAAGAGAGAAGAATCACTTAAAAAAGAGACCTTTCTTTATCTTTGGTGCACTCAGCTTTCAGGAGCCCAAACCAAGTTCCGAGACTTTTAAAACTGCAGAGTTTAAGGCACTTGGGTTTAGAGAAATAGCCATAGACATCTGTTGATTTAGTGATTTGTTTCATGTTGATTGGTAGGTTTCAAAGCAGATAAAGATAACTCTCCTTTTTGGCACATTTTGTAGGTGAAAAGCAGCTTTCTTGGGCCTGCCTGTGAAATTGTCCTTCCCCCTTCAAAGCAGAGTGCCTTTAACAGCCAGTCACTGGGGTTCATTGTCCAAACCATGAGCTGTTCACATGAAATTGCTTCCTCTCTCTCTGGTCTCTGTATTCCCCCAGTCCAACAGGCATGTTCTGGAGAGCAGTCCTGCAATGAAGAGGTAATGAAAGCCCAGGAGGACTCACATGGTCAGGTTGAAATCACCTAATCTTCCCGCAGTCAAACACCTACAGTGTCCCAGTGCTCCATACAGTTGTCTCCAGTGGTTCTCACACAACAGCATGAGGAGCAACCAAGTCCATCCCTCGTTATTGGACATGCTACTTAATGCTCATGTACTGCATTTCTTAACCCACAGGAAATGTTGATTCAGCCTGTACCTAATGTAAAAACTCCTTGGGGGGGGGGGGGAAAATCCTCAAACATTAAGAAAAACAAGCAGTTTTCTTTCAGGCAACTTTGGAGCCCTTTCCTGTGAGATCTTGGTTGCCACAGAGCCAGCTGGCTTCAGAAATGAAGAATCAGCTCAAGATTCTCAGGATAAAGCTGCTGCTGAAATCCATAGGCGTTTTACCTCAAGGGTCAAAAGGAGTGACCATTACAAGGCTCTTCTGAAGGTCTTCCCCATTAAGCCCTCTTTGTCTTAGTCCTGTCTAGTCTCTGGGAGCAAACACATGGTAATAGCATTAATCCTGTTCTCTGTTGAACAGGTTTGTTTCCTTCCTCCGCTGATAACCAGTACAACTCCCAACACCAATGCACCACTAGAGGAAAGGTTGTGAATGAGCAGTAGTGCCAGAGGCTTCATCTCTTCTCACTTTTGGGACAATGGGGTACTCCTCAAAATGCTGGTCCCACATCTCCCAGGCTGAGTACCCATCAGAGGGAATCCTAGCTCCTCTCTTAGTTTTCCCCTCCTGGAAAACCAGTTCATACTGGGATGAAACTCATTCAGGTTTAACTCTCCCAGTAGAAAACTTGGAAACACTTTTGGGTGTTTTATGAGCAGGTCACAGTGTGTGCTTTGTACAATTCAACTAAGTACAATTCAAATTTTAAAAATGTGTAAAAACAATAGAAGTGCAAATTTCCCAGGAATGAAACTGGCCTCTTTCTTCCACCATTAGAGGAGCTAAAGGGGATGCTCTTTTCAGTTAATGATGGTAATACACCCAGTACATCCCAGGGCCAAAATGGTCCTTCAGTTCCCGCAAGTACAAGATGGAAAGAATTTCACGAGACATTATCAGAAAGAATTCACAGTGAGATAAATACTTACTCCTTTCATTTGTTTTCATTCAGACTTGACTTGTCACTAATAATTATGACAGAGGATGTGATAAATGTCCGCTCAACATTTGTAAGAACAATATGCTTTACCCAAACATGAGAACACACAGGAAAAAAGGCTAATCATAAACTAATTATTTATTTCACTAATCATTACTGCTCTGAGTCACTGTTTCTATGAATTGCCTCATTTTTTTTTTCCTTCAGGAGTGAAGCAAAGGAATATTTCAACCTTGTTTTGTTCCTTACCTCGCATCTTTTTCTTTTCATGTTCTTATGTATTTTATTTCTCCTTGTCAAGAGTATGTTGATGTTCCAAAACCTATGTTTGAATTTTCCAGCCTTCATAAATCTATTTAATGGCTAAGAGCAGCTAAAATACCAAAATGCTAAACCTGACTGTGTTTTCATTCACATAAAATGTAGCTCCTAGGAAGTTACATTCTTTTCATGGAATTGAATGGAGCTTGAATGACAATTTATGCCTGTGCTTTACTCCTCTTTCACCTGCCACCTTTCCAGGGGGTGGAAAAGCTCTTCAGCCACAGAGATAAGACCTGTTCTTATTTTGGGCTTCTGCTTTGCTTTCATACCTCGGCAATGGGTGAAACATCTTGAGCAGACCACTTTCTTGCCATTCCTGAATGAAAAATAAATATGATCGTTTCAGTCTTGACACTCCCTCCTGCCAGGATAATGAAAGTCACACCAACAGCCCTGGAGAGCAGGCACCACAGGTAGGAGAGAAAGGTGGTGAGGAAAACAACACAGGCTCTGTTGGAAGATTACAATTGTTGAACCAAATACATTTAGAAAAGTCAACATTTCACTGAGTGAAACATTTCCTTTCATGAACTGCTAAGGTTCTTCCATCAACACAACTGTGTAAAACAGCAAAACTGAACAAACGCTTTGGAGTGTTGTAAATACCCAGAGAGTTTCACAGACACAGAATATCTGTGCTTCTTCTGGGTATGTTCCATAGAGCGACGTGGACTCTCAAACCCATCTCCATGCGCTCCAGAAATAGGACCGTGTATCATGCTGGACACCTTCAGGTTGTCGTGTTGGCAAGTAGGGTTTCTGCATATCTTAGGATTTCATCTTAAAAGACAAATTCTAGATCCTGCAACTAACTGTGTAACTCCTATGGTACTGAGTGCTCTCACCTTCTCTTGGCTTCCTAAAAAGTGCAGGATTCTCAGCACTTTACAGTAGGAACTCAGCAACCAGCTGGATTTAGCCCTTGATAGAAATATACTGTTTCTTAGGTAGGAAACTCAGGTCTGTCATTTACTTAATATTCAAGAGATGTGAGAAGTTCTGGATATTGCACGATCTCTGGGGAAAAGAAAAAAAACCCACCAACCACCAACAAATGAGCAGGGGCAAAATTAACAAATTGCTCTTTAGAAGCTGCACAATCTGACAGTTACATAGCAATTTGGAGTTATTGTCAACAACCCTATCTCCTTGGAGACTGGCTGACGCTGCAGAGAAATATTAGATGGGAAATTAAGGTTAACAAAGGGTTTCCTACTGTTGTTCCTAGTAATATAAGCACTTTACACATCAGTTCTAATTCTGTTGAACTGAGAAAAAGGAAATGGGAGAAGAAAATTTAAACAGGGACCCTCATTTTACAGCAGAATTAGCTAGCAGAAACCCCCATTAAAATTAGAGGCACCCCATGCTCCATAGACTCGCGTTCCCACCAGCAAATCACTGGTGCAGCCTTACCTTACCTTACCTTGGCTGGCTTTTTCAGAGGCAATCTTTTGATTGTAATTGTTTTGAAGTTTCATGATTTTGCCATTAACCCAAGTTCAATAGCTGTTTTTCAGCAAGATCTTGTTTCTGTTCAGGTAGAAACATAACATGGTAATGTCCTCAAAGACAGGAAAAATTGTTTATCCAAAAGCTGTCTCAGGCCTGATGCTGAAAGGCAATGGGCAAGCCTGACAAGCAGTCTCACTGATGCAATGTTTGCTCAGCACTGCTCACCACCATGTACATCAAATGTTTCAACTGAATATGAACTCAAGTATCTTGATAACAGCTGTTCCACTTTCCAGCAAGGTTCTGACATGAATCAAGTGAAAGACAAAAATTCCCATTTCTCTTACACAGATGCATCAGCAGTAATGAAAATATTTCAAGAGGTCTAGGAATTCATTTCCAGTCAGAGCCTGCCTTTTCTGCTGTTTTCCCAAAGTACTGCAATATTGCCATCTTGCATTGAGAAATCCTCAGGTGTTCAGAGATCGTACTGCCAAATCCACATTAGCATGAGTGGTTATGGTTCTCCATGTTCTCACATGCTTGGAAAAAAAAGGTGGCTATTTTGAAGCAGAAGCAGCACAGCATGTTCACTTAGTGGATCTTTCATCAGGACTCTGAGAAGGAGCTAACGTTTCCCAGGTCAGGCTCCTGTCTGAAGAGAAAAACTCTCTCCCTTCTCCTCATTCACGTGGGGAAGAACACATCCAACCTTGGATACTGAACATTTCTATTGCACCGGGGCCAAATGGACCTCAAACATCAAGTTTTAAGTTCTGCTCTGACTCAAAGACTCATGGCCATCCTGTGAGTGCTCTTCGCTGCTTCCAGCTCTGCTTCATAGGGATGAAAAGGTTTGCAGAAATTCAGGAGGGAGGGGAAAAAAAAAAAGGTATTTGATTGTCTCTTTATGCATAGAAAACAGACAGCTTGTGCAACCTCTGCCATCATCATGTGTGTAGCCATTGCTGCCATGTACTTTCCTGATCCTTTTTATTGCATTAGCCTCTCACTTCATCTTGCTTCTGGACTGAAAGAAATTTGGAGATGGACCCATCTATCTGTACAGTATAGCATACGCTGGGTAGAGAATTACACACCACGAGCTTTCAGATAACATTATAATTTAGAATTCAAGGTATCAGAAGTCTGAAATTTTGTAGAACTCTTCTTCCTTTTGAACAGTATAAGCCTGGTTTAAAAGAACTGTGGGAGAGTGGAAATGATGCAGACTGGATAGCACAAAAATGACCTGCCAGTAGCAAGAGAGCTGATAAAATTCGGGAATTCTGGATTTGAAGGGGAGTGTGAATATATTGGCCAGTATTTCCTCCAAACCCTTCCAAAATGCCTCTGTCCCTGTCTGTCTTCCTTACCCCTGGCTCAAGCTACATGATGCTCATCTACCCAGTTCATGCCTCTACATCCCAATGGTCCTAGTGTATATTCCAGCTCATCTCCCTCCCTTCACTGTTCCCAGTTTTCCTTGGTCAGTCAGTCCCAGCCTCCTCTTTTCTTCAGCCACATATCTGACCCCAGCTGCCTTCCCATCCACCTTCCTCTTTGCTAGTTCCCTCATACACCTAAACTGAATTTCCCCCCATTCAACCTCCCAACACTGTTCCTCTCCCTTCTTGTCACCTTTACCTACTGAGGTCCTTAT
>VYZW01057023.1:66941-85520 GCA_013401315.1 Balaeniceps rex | reverse complement strand
TAAATAGCCCCAGTGGGCTCTGGTAGTCCATACCACTTGTTATTCTCTCTCTCTCTCAGCTTACAAAGATAGCTTGAATTTTTTTTAAATTTCACATATCCATCTTTATACACAGTCGACATTGGCCTACTGGTATAAAATAGAAAAAAAATCTGAAAGGTTTAACATATTGCTTTTGGGCCATGTATATTATCAGCTCAGAAATCTTCCCCACAACAATCTATGGTAAGAAATGAAGAACAAAAAAATGCTCTTAAAAGGATGTTGAATAAGGTAGGTAGAACACTCGTTCAGGACTCCTTAATGTGTTTTTTATATTCTCCCATGGATACATTTGTACTTTATAATTCAGTTTCTCCACTGTCCAATTATCTACAGACAATTTAGTCTTGGGTGGATTATAATAGGTTCAGCTTCAGTTCAGCCAAGACAGAATCATAGATGGTTGGTACAAGGCCAGCAGCAAAGGAGTGGCAGATTGCTGAAGTATTTTCAGGGTCACTTCTTATTCTGAGCCTCCTACGGTGTGTCCAAGCATATTGTGATCTTAGCTTTTTATGTTCAGCATATATCCAGGTCTGAGATAGAAGTTTTTACTTCCCTGCTTATTTCAAACGTCTTTGAGATGTGAACAATTACCAGCTCACCTCTCATGTAGGGTCCAGAAATAGTCTACCTTCCCACTCTCTGTCCTCCTAACATCTCATTTTTTCAAGACCAGCAGCTAAAGACAATACTCTCTACTGACCAACTTATCTGATGCACAATCAAGCATAAGAGCTTGGTTTTGATTGTTTTATTTTAACTTTTTCACTTAGGAGGACCAGAACTTGGGGAAAAATTCTATTTAAGTGCTTTTTAAATGACAAGTCTACACTCCACAGTTCAACCGGTGTGATACTGCATGTGCCTGGGAATATACTGAAAGAGGGATAAATTGAATATGTTGAGAGCTCAAGTTATTACAGTGCATTAATACCACAGACCTTAACTTCTCTGTAATTCTCACATGCAGCTTCCTGTAATATTATAAAGTCCCTATTGTCTTGTACAGAACAGAGTCTGGTACTTTCCTCCCTTTTAAAATATACTTGACATTTATAATACCATCAAAAGCTTTGAGGTTTTCTGACAAAAGCTCTCAAAGCCTTGCTTCCTGTTCTGATCTACAGGCAGGCATAAAATTCACAGCAGAGCCGCATGTGCACCAGCAAGCCCTCAGTTTCTAAAGGGTTTGTGTGTTTTAGGGTTTTTTTCCATTTTGCCTCTCCCAACATGCACTATTAGCTGCTGCTCTGTTTGAAAATCAGCACCAAGGTGGTCTTAAGCCCCTCTTTGAGTGAAGGAAGGCTTTCAAAGTATTAGATGCCAGACACTGACACACTCTTCAAAGCAGATTCTTGGAGCCCCTGAATGACCCTTTCCATTGTCTGGTTTGCTTTTTCCATCGTCTCTCCATCAGAGCTAAAATCTGCTGCTTTGGGATGTCGATGTGGCAATCAACACTGTACACCCTGTGAGCTAGAAGTGATCCAGATGGTGTGAGTCCTTATCTTGGACCAGTAGGCTCTCTCTGCTAGCCCTCTTTCTGCTGAACCGAGGGAATGGTCCACCTGATTCACACACACAACAAGGGTCCAACTTTAGTGGCTTTCCTCCAGACTTGGAGTCCCCAGCTAGCAAGAGCACCCTGCTGCGTAGGTGTGCGGGGTGACATGAGCTTTGGATCCTGCCAACAGACATATGCCTGGAGCCTCCCACAGAGAGCACCCAAGCTGTTCACAAACAACTATCCTGGAGAGCAAATATTCCATTCCCTCTACAGGTTTTTCAACATTTCTGAATTTCCTATTGTTCCCAGATAAATAGCTCCTGGATTATAATCCTGCTTGGTGGAGTACCTCTCCCTAGAGCTCAGAATATGTTGATTCTGTGAATAATGGAAGGACCTTGGCAATAGCTTCCACCGGATAATATCCATTTCCTCCCACTAAACAACTCCATTTCCATCATAAAATATCCTTAGAAGGATATTTTTCATTTAGACAGTTGTGCTGTCTCCAAGATCAACCAGTCAGACAGGTCTATAGGTTTATTCCTTTGTCTCCAAAATCTTTTTAGCCTGATACAGCCTTACAACCCAAAGGCACAACTAAAAAGCCAATATCCACAACATCACTAAATCCTTTGCAAAGGATTTAACTTCAAGACAATAAACTAATGCAGTCAGTGGGCTAACACAAGCTAGGTTGGCTTTCACTATTTAGCTTCTGGCAGTGACTCTGCCAACTTTATTGGGACCATTTACATTGTAGATGGCCTCTTAATTATGTCTCCAAAAGTCTAGTAGTATATCTTGGTCCACACCCCTTTTTACAGCAAACAGCAATGACTTTCAGTGCCTCTAAGTGACCGTTCCGTGATAATTAGCCCTGTTTTGCAGAAGTCTCTGGGCTGCAAACAGCTAAGGACACTCAACTCATTCCTCTCAAGAGCTCAGCCCCACGTCCCAGGTCAACCAACAAGCAGCTCTTCCACACACCTAGTTCCCAGAGTGTTTTTTCCCATGGACCATTTCAGAGCCATGAGGCATGTAGTAGCAGAGCCCATTGTATCTGGTGGCCTGAAAGGTGTGTCAGAGAAGACTGTAGTGTGCTGTGATCCTTTGCACAATGGGAGATAGTACCATGGAGTGAAGGGTCAGTGTTCAAAAGGGCTGAAGAAGGTGGACTACTCCCAGCATGCACATCTGCATCATAGCATCTTCCCCATATAAGACAAGACATCACATTGCAGCTGGCAAATCTGATGTGACAGTGAAATACAAAGGATACTTACCATAGCCTCAGAAATCATTAGGATCCACAAACTACAATTTAGGAACCACTAATTTAGGCTTTAATAATACAGACATGTATTATTGGCTTAAATTATTACACATGGCTTAAATTTTTGTCAAAATTATTCACCTTTATGGATCTGCAGACAAACAACTTTTCTTGAAATCACTTCTCCCATTCTAAAGCCTAGTTTCCAAGCTTCCCACCAAATATTTTCATGTTACCAGAGGAAGAAAACCCTTAACACTACAACTCTTAAGCTACAACAATGTTTGTGGAGTAAAATAATCAAGACAGTCCAAATGTTTATATTGCATCTCCTTCATGCCGTAACTTCAGTGTGACTCCACTCAGAATATTAGTGCCTTACTAGGCAAGGTACTAGGCAAGTTGAAGACAGAGGTGCATCAGGACTTCAGAACATCTCAACACTGAAGGGTGGAAGAAAATTGGAAAAAGAGGAAGAGCATGGACAAACTGTAATGTCACAAGGGGTAAATAAATAGGTCAGCCCCATTCTATCAGTCTGATACTGACCCTAGTAATATAACAAAGTGATTGACAAAAAGATTGAGAACGATGTAGAATTATATATAATGATAATCGACATGTATTTATGGAAAATAAATCCTATCAAATTAAATTGATGCCCTAACATGACACAGTTTTTCATAGTAGTAATAGGGGTGGTAGAACTGTTTAACTATATATAAAGTATTTTGATGGGCACTAACATTTGGACCAGGAAGACAGAAGATTAAGAAATTAATAAAATGCATGGTAAGTTTAATCAAAATGTATATTGTCAAAATGTCAATGGCATTAATCATCAAGCAACTGTCTTAAGGCATGCTCCATAGACAGAGAATACCCTCAGGCATCCATGACTCTGACAGATCATGGGTCATGATTTGATAGCAAACTTGCAGTGCTGCACTTTGGCCAAAACACAAATGCAATCTTTGGATGTGTGAACAGACCTGTGCTAAATCCATGGTGGGAATCATATGACTGCTGCTGGTTCAATGTACCCAGCTCTGCTGTCAAGGGGAACACTGGAAATCAGAGAGGAACTCAAAGAATGACTAAAGGGTTTTAAAGATGCGCCTTATGAAGATTCCAGCCAATCACTCCAATTTGTTCCTCAAAGAAGATTAAGAGAGAAAACCACAGCACTTTACCAGGGAACAGAAATTCATCCACTCTATCAGAAAATATGAGGACAAGATTCAAAGCCTGAAGGGAGAGGTTAGGCAACTGCTGCAGCATCTTCAGCAGGGTTGGTTACTTCAGACTCCCTCTATAGTCAACAGACAAAAATAGGGTCTTACAATATGCAGTTCACCTGCACCCATTTTAGATGTCTAACTTTGGATGAGATACACCGTACCCCAAAAGCCCCTATATCTCTGACCAGAGAGAAAACCTTGGGTGGAGGGAAATAAGCTTGAATCTAGATACCCCTTTTGTAGAGATCTGAAGTTGGGAGGGAGAGAGCCCACCTAGCCTAACTGGGAGTCAGATTCACTTTTGACAGCACTGGGACAGTGTACCAAGAGGCAGAGTAGATTTTCCTTCAGCCAAGGCATCTAAATCAGGGTCAGAAGGTGCATTGCTATTGTGACAAGTCCCATGGCCTGCATTATGCAGGTGGTCGGACAGCACTGTTGCAGTGCTTCCTTCTGGCCTTCCATCAATCTACGCTTGGCTAAATCTCTTGCAAGGCAGCTTGAATTCTTCACATGAGCAATTCCACTTATTTACGCCATCAGTCTTTGTTCGCTGCCTATTGTCACGTAACAATGGCTATGTTATGCAGGCTTAAATAAACATTGTATTTGTGCTTGTGTACACGTATGTAAATATATGTGTACAACACGTATGTGTATGTATGCACACACACAGAGTTTTTACATTTATGCCTGGATTTTGATCAGCAATGAGCAAGCTAGAGATACCTGTTCACTCCAGTACGCTTGGATGTAGGCTGTTGATGTCTTTCTTCACCAAGCAGCCCCTTTGCTTTAGAACAGTAGCAGTTTCTACCTAGACACTTGCAGTGGTGAAGAGTTAACAGTTTGCCAACATACAGTATAAGAAAAAAAGGCAAGGTTTGTTGATACTGTTTATTGATCCCCTGTGAAGGAGTGACCATTTCCCTTAACACGAAAAGGCAGAAGCAACAGCAGAAACATATCAAAAAAGACCATTTAAATTGTTTTGCAAGCACTGTCAATTTAGGCTCAGTAAATAGACATAAGGTCTTGCCAGCATTTCCTCTTGGTTTGTCCATGCTCCTGGTAAAAACTGAGATTTTTTAAGAAGATACCTACAAAGGCCAGTCTAGTATTTCTAATAACAACATTCACACCAGTTGCTTGTTTTTCTGCTCTTCAGGTTCTGCCTTGGCGCAAAGCAGAGGCCAAATGAAAAGCAAGAGTTAGCTAGGCCAGTCCACATCTTGTGTTGCAACTTGTGGGAGGGAATGCTTGCTCTCACTATTGTAAATAGTTCCCTCCTCTCTGGCTGGGGTGGAGCTGCCACAGAATTGCACACCTTTGCTTTCTGAAACCCAGCCAAGGGCTATTGCAGTTCCATGTGTGACCAAGAAGCAAACAATCAGCTTAATGCTGGCTTGGGTCTGGGACTCTCACTGTCCCAGCAGCCCAAGGAACAAAGATAATAAAGCAATGGGAAAAGAAATAGAAAGTGACATGGCTATTTTCAAACTACCAAGTGAAATCTGTTCTTCCATATAGCACATAGCTCAGATTTGTTGGGTCACTGTTACACCATATCAGAACAGCTGCCGAACAAGAATCCAATCCATTAACAAATGGTCGAGCCAACACAGGGAGAGAGGATAGTGTTACTAAGAAAAGTTGCTCAGAACAGAGGACATCTGGTTGCTTTCTATATTTTGCCAGGTGACAAAAAAATACTTTATTGCAAGCTGAGGAGTTTTTCAGGCGCTTTTTTTTCCCTGTGTTTGCTCTGAGCCCAAAACTTGAAGTTAGCTCAAACACCTGCTGCATTTATCAACTCAGTTCCTCAGAAATATCAGGGAATGACCAAAGGGCTCCTTCAGTTCTCCTTTGCAAGGTGTTTGTACACACAGACCTCCTCTCTATGTGTGCATGAAGGTGAGAGGGAAGCTCTAGCCTAAGTAAGTGGCCTCTGTAGGAACAACATATAGGCATAAATATGTGCTTTCATCTGAAGAACTCAAAGCATTCAGAAACTATCATTATTTAAGCTCCTAAAATCTCCTGTGAAATAGGTAGTGGCTACCTATTTCAATGGCTTTGGGGACATGGTGTAGAAGCTTTGGAGTCATTTGTTCTTGTTTGTTTTTTTTTTTTTTCTTTTACCAGCCCATTTCAATTGAGAGTGAGCTGGCTGGAAGCTGAGCTGAGACCTTAAAATGCTGAAGCTGAGACCTTAAAACTGGAACGCATTTGTGGATTTAGCAGCTTAAATTTTCCAACAAATGCAGTTTTATAGCATGAAGTCTCTGAAGCTGAACATCTCAGACCTAAAGACATTGGGCTTAACCTATACTCAAAGGTCCCTCAGCACCTGATAGACTTCACAGCTGCTGAGTTTTATTGCTAGAACCAGACAGTTCAAACTGAGGACATCAGCCAGTTTAATAACAGCACAGCAAAATATCCCAACAGTGACCTATTCCAAGTATCATGTGTTACGGGCATGCTCATGCTTTATCACAAAGTCATGTTTGAACAGGTCGTTAGACTGGAAAGAGCAGCTTGCTACACCTGGTTGTGGAGTGCTTGACCATTGCGAGGAGAAGCTGAACTCTGAAAGTGAAATCCACTGCACACCAACCACGGGCTCCAAAAAAGTAACAACACTGCACAGTCTAAAGATGGGATGGAGAAGGAATAGGAGGAGGAAAAAGCCTCAATGTCTCCTCCAAACAGACTTTCTTCTCCAAAAGAATTATGAGGAGCTGGGAGTAAATTTGAGCATTGGACTATGTATGGATAGTCTTATTTTCCATAGATCCATCCATGTCTAAAAGCAAAGGGCCTCTTAGAATCCTTCTATACTGTAAAGTATACATCTGTTGGTTTCTAGTGGAGAGGGCATGTCAATTGTCATGAATTCTCTCAAACAAATGGGAATGTGGTGGCTAGCACCATAAACAGGGCTAGACTTCTCAGACCAGCATTGGAAAAACAAGCACTGGGGAGGTTCCATGCCAGGATGTGGTGGGTTGACCCTGGCTGGATGCCAAGTGCCCACCAAAGCCGCTCTATCACTCCCCTCCTCAGCAGGACAGGGGAGAGAAAATATAGCAAAAAGCTCGTGGGTCGAGATAAGGACAGGGAGATCTCTCAGCAATTACCATCACGGGCAAAATACTCGACTTGGGAAAAATCAGTTTAACTTATTACCAGTCAAAATCAGAGCAGAGTAATGGGAAATAAAACCAAATCTTAAAACACCCTCCCCTCACCCCTCCCTTCTTCCCAGGCTCAACTTCACTCCCAATTTTCTCTACCTCCTCCCCCTCAAGCGGCGCAGGGGGACAGGGAATGGGGGTTGTGGTCAGTTCATCACATGTTGCCTCTGTCACTCCTTCCTCCTCAAGGGGAGGACTCCTCACACTCTTCCCCTGCTCCAGCATGGGGTCCCTCCCACAGGAGACAGTCCTCCATGAAGTTCTCCAATGTGGGTCCTTCCCACAGGCTGCAGTTCTTCAGGAACTGCTCCAGCATGGGGTCCCTTCCACAGGGTGCAGTCCATCAGGAAAAGACTGCTCCAGCATGGGTCCCCCACAGGGTCACAAGTCCAGCCAGCAAACCTGCTCCAGCATGGACTTCCCACAGGGTCACAGCCTGCTCCGGCATGGGGTCCTCCATGGGCTGCAGGTGGATATCTGCTCCACCGTTAACCTCCACGGGCCACAGGGGCACACCCTGCCTCACCATGGTCTTCATCACAGGCTGCAGGGGAATCTCTGCTCCGGCACCTGGAACACGTCCTCCCACTCCTTCTTCACTGGCCTTGGTGTCTGCATAGTCATTCCTCTTGCATACTCTCACTCTTCACTCCAGCTGCAATTTGTGTCCCCTTGTTTTTTTTTTTTCCCCCTTCTTAAATATGTTATCACAGAGGCACTACCACTGTCACTGATTGGCTCAGCCTTGGCCAGTGGTGGGTCCGTCTTGGAGCCAGCTGGCATTGGCTCTATCAGACATGGGGGAAGCTTCTAGCAGCTTCTCACAGAAGCCACCCCTGTAGCCCCCACCCCACTACCAAAACCTTGCCACGCAAACCCAATACATAGCAGTAAGTTTAGACCCCAAGTCAGGCGGGGCTGACTTCATTCATTGACATGCCTGAGGGACGGGATGTCATCCAAAGGGACCTGGACAGGCTGGAGAGGTGGGCCTGTGCAAACCTCATGAGGTTCAACAAGGCCAAGTGCAAGGTCCTGTACTTGGGTCGGGGCAACCCCCGATATCAATACAGGCTGGGAGATGAGGGGATTGAGAGCAGCCCTGCGGAGAAGGACTTGGGGGTACTGGTGGATGAAAAGCTGGACATGAGCCAGCAGTGTGCGCTTGCAGCCCAGAAGGCCAACCGTATCCTGGGCTGCATCAAAAGAAGCGTGGCCAGCAGGTCGAGGGAGGTGATTCTGCCCCTCTACTCGGCTCTGGTGAGACCCCACCTGGAGTACTGCGTCCAGCTCTGGAGCCCTCAGCACAAGAAGGACATGGAGCTGTTGGAGCGGGTCCAGAAGAGGGCCACGAAAATGATCCGAGGGCTGGAGCACCTCTCCTACGAGGACAGGCTGAGAGAGTTGGGGCTGTTCAGCCTGGAGAAGAAAAGGCTGTGGGGAGACCTTACTGTGGCCTTTCAGTACTTCAAGGGGGCATACAGGAAAGATGGGGACAGTCTTTTTAGCAAGGCCTGTTGTGACAGGACAAGGGGTAATGGTTTTAAACTAAAGGAGGGGAGATTTAGGCTAGATATAAGGAAAAAATTTTTTACAATGAGGGTGGTGAAGCACTGGAACAGGTTGCCCAGAAAGGTGGTGGAGGCCCCATCCCTGGAAACATTCAAGGTCAGGTTGGACGGGGCTCTGAGCAACCTGATCTAGTTGAAGATGTCCCTGCTCACTGCAGGGGGGTTGGACTAGATGACCTCTAAAGGTCCCTTCCAACCCAAAGCATTCTATTCTATGATTCTATGATTGGAAAATTTAAGCTGCTAAATTCACACTTGTGTTCCAGTTTTAAGGTTTCAGCTTCAGCATTTATTTAGTTTCCAGCCAGCTCACTCTCAACCGAAATAGGTTGGTGAAAGGATAAAAAGAACAAATGACTCCAAAGCTTCTGCACCAGGAGCACCTTTTGGAGTTATCTTAATCAAATGGATCTGGCTTTGCAGAGGAAAAAAAAGTGGCAAGCATGGGTGAAGTAATATTTAAAGCAGGGTCCTTCGGGGTTCTCACAAAAGTAAAAGCTTCCTTGTTTGGCCAGTGCTCTCTCTCACTTGTGTTCACAGGCACAGTCACTGGTGTATGTCTCAGCACCTGCATTTTAGGCTGGACAGTAATACCTGGGTTTCCCTGTGCCTTGCTTTGGAGGACGTGCTGACCTAGGATAGCTCCATCTTTTAGCCACAGCTGCTCTTCTCCAGCTCCTTAATTCCCAGGACCTCTTTTCTGGCAAGTTATTTTTTGGCTGAATCAGCTCCCTGAGCCAGTTCCCTGAGCAGCTAACCTGCATGGTCAGCAAAAGGGCCAGGACACGTAGCTGGAGTCTCTTACATTCTGCAGTCACTAATGCGTGGAGGCACAGAGGGCGTTGGGTTTGGCTGGAGCTGAAAGGTGTGCCTCAGATGTTCGGTTTTGCACATGAGTGCCAGTTTGCACAGACCACTAATAGCCCCATCCCAAAACTCAGCACTTGGCTACATGAATCCCAATTCCAGTTTCCATGAAGACTGGCAGAAAATCAGCCCCACACAGCCTTGACAACAGGTCTTTGAGGGGTGCCTGCACACACCATTTTCTTGAGACCGTCTTCCTAGACACCACAAATTCATCTGCTTCGCCCTGATCCTGCGAGCAAATAGGTGATAGATTAGAAGCTGATATAGCAAGCAAAGATCTATTTAGCAAAATCTGAGAACAGATTCAATGTCTTGGAAACAAAACCCAAGATATATCTCCGCTTGTAGCCCTGGGCATTCAGGCAACATTTTGTCTTTCAAACTTTGCTTTCAGTTCTGAATAATCTCCATTTCCATTGCCATCTGCCTCGTTTCGATTCCAGTGGTACCACACTTGTACAGAGAATGGTTCTACCTGGTGTCAGACTCTTCCAGTGACTGACAGTGTGTTCGCTTTCATGGTTCATACCTGATTAGCCACACAAATACTATTAATGACTCCTCCAGGAGCTGGGAGTCCATGGTTCCCAGCAGCCTGGTGGCCAAACACTCTCCGTATGTAGTCTACACTATTCATTTTATACAGGACTGTTCATACACTCCATAATATTATACAGCTATTCATTCAGCTATGAATACCTCCATTAAGCTCATTGTTTTGGGTACTTTATCAGCTTTGGGATAAAAAGCATACACTGCCACACGGGACATACTGGCTGAGAAGCTGCTTTGCCTGGACGTGTGGCTGAGATCATGCCCCCCCAGCAATTTTTGCTGGCTCTCTGCACCAAAGCAACTCTCTGACCAGGGACATCTTGCCCAGCCACTGGTTCGAATGCCTGGCAGCTCTCCCCAGCTCCCCCTGTTCTGCACTGACTGGCAACTGAGTCTGCTCTTTCCCATTTCTTTCTCCCCCTGGCCCTTACCTCTTCTCCCCAATCCCATTTCATTTACCTCCATTCCTTTCTGCAACTCATGTCCTTTTGGTTTTCTTTCCCCTTAGCTTCTCTCTTGCTAAACACATCAAAATCAAATAAGAAAGAGTTAGACCATAACACTGGTTGGCAGCATGCTACTCAATCCATTGCTTTGTTTTCCCTTTTCCCATCCTGCTTCCCTTTTCACAGCAAAGACCATAAAGGCTGCAAATCAGAGATGATTTCCTGGAGTAGGTTTTTCCAACACCCATTCCAGTGGGGCCCCATTCTGCCATATACAATGTTGATAAGTAGCAGTATAAATCTCTTCAAAGAGGGGAGGACCATAGGAACATGGAAAAAAACAGGCACCCAGAAGCCTAGCACCCCTTGATTTCCATCATCTGTCAAGGACTATGTTCATATCTGTGCTCCACATTATTGGATTTCTTTCAGAATGTGTCATACTAAAAGCAAGTTGACTATTTCTCCGCGCAAACCTAATAACTAAGATGTGCCTTATTCAAATATATAGCTAAAATGTGTTTCAGAATTGTCTATAATCCAAAACAGCATGCAGGAATACAGATTTTTTTTTTTTTTAATTTAAATTCACTGATCAGAGACATAGTTTTGGTTTGTCTTGAGAAAAATAAGTCAAAAATCCCCTCCCTTCTCATTAAACCTGTTCCTATCAATATATCAGAATCCATTCTCATCTGAGCAATAAGGAAATAATTTTCAAACATGGTAAATGCATCTTGACTTTAAAAATCACACTTTCAAAACAGCACTCCCCTAAAAAATGAGAGTTGCCTGGAGAAGTGGGTCATTTTTTCAACAGATAGAGAGAACCCTGAGCAAACACGGCTGCTGTCTTCCCATGGTTTCCAGTGCCACTGAAGTTAGAGGCTGCTCTCGTAGCTGCTGAGCACGATTTATTATATCTGCACCACAGAGTCCCTGAGAACCTGAACACACGGAATCGGAGACCATCCTACCTACTGGCCTTTGATGAGTGTTTTCCAACTGGGTAAACTAAATCCTTAAAAAGGAAACAGAAAATCAACGCCATCGTGTGCCCTGCAAGGACTGCTCCCTTCACACAGCAATCGGCAGGGAGGGCCCAGGGCTCTTGGTGGGCAGCTCCCAAGCGCTTACGTTGGAGGAGCAACTTACCTAAGCGAAGAAATCTTCAGAGCTGGGGGCAGCTAAGGCTTTGGCAGTGGGCTAGGCAAGCCTTTGTTTGCCAGGGTTCATGCTTTCCCCTCGCGCTGTGGGTCAGAGTCACATTCCAGCAATTAGCACGGCAGCACCAGGAACGCAGAGCGAGCAGGGCTGCCTGACTGAGACCCTGCGCCAGCAGATCTGCCAGCTGGATTTCATCCCCTTGGCTGCCAGAAACAGCTTTGTATCATCACTCAGTTAACTAATGCGCAAATGGCAACTGTAATGTTGGTATGCAATTGCCTCTTAAATTAGGGAATTATGAGGCCTTCCTCCGTCAAATTAGGAGGATGCACAGAAATGCGGTGAATAAGGGAGCTGTCACGGTCAGCTGGGTTGTGGGTTCCCTTTACATGGCCAAAGGTGCAAGAAGTTATAACTTCTGCTTGAATAGAAGTTACCACTTCTCCACACAGCTTCAGTAGCTGACTGTGTAAATACCACCAGACAATTGCATGTGAGAAAAAAAAAAAAATAAACAAAAAGTTGATACAAACCACCGCCAAATTAAGTGTATTCAGAGGGAGTAGGCTCACATGTTTCACTTTGCATTTGCAATAGCCTCAGAGTATCTGCACAGCTTCTGGAGTGGGTGGCAGAGAGCTTCCATAATGACCCCAACACATCTTGGTGTTGCTAATGGCTAATGCAGCCAAAACAGGGTTCAGGACAAACTAGGAAACGTTGAGGAGAGACATAGCTGCCTTCAACACTAGTCATACAAAACCATTGCTTACTACAAATTGTCAGTTGCAAGCTTTTTCAGAACAGGAATATTTTCATCATGTTTGGAAAACGCTTCATACCTTGCAAATGCTACTAATAAAAGCGAGTAAAAGAGAAGCTGCTAAATAATAGCAGATGCCAATATAAACAGGAAGGAGCTCTGGGTGCCCAGTCTGTGACATCGCACCCATGATTTGGGTGTCACTAAGCCATTGCCAAACCTATCGCCAAGGAGAAGGTGCGTGAGAAAAGACAGGGAAGAGGGAATGGATCTGCTTGATAATAAAGGCTAACCAATCCTTTATAAAACGCATGGTTCTATATTATTCAAATTGAAATACATTAAAAAGTCCAGGTTTCAGTCAGTTGAGGTGCCAAACATTAAGTTAATTTAAACAACTTACAGGTTGCATTTATGGAGGTTTAGATGTCTCCATTTTCTTTTAATGGTGGAAATTTAGAGAAAATAACTCGCTTTTGAAGGGTAACATACAGAGGCGACAACTTTCTTAAAAATTCTTTTTGAATGTTTTGAGAAGTCAGCACTGATCAGACTTCACATTTCAAAGCTTCGCAGAGGAAGCAGCTTTGGACACAGATCTAAGGAAAGCAAGCTACGTTTGCAATGCATATTGTAGTCCATTAGCATTATATTTTCAACACTTGAGTGAAGTCTGTGATTTCTTGCATGTTGACTGGTGAGCTAGAGCATAAATTCACTCTCACTCAGTATTTATAGCTGCTGGCATTCAAGACTCAGTGGCGATGTCTACTCAGTGTCTCTTCACATGAAGTCCTATAATGGGCTGTCTCAGCTACAGGCAGGATAACAAGCCTTACCTTTCCTTGCATCTTTAGGTCAGCATTTCTTAATCAGTTACGATGAGTTAACAAGCCTGGTGTCTTTCTGTTAAGATACAAAGGAAAGAGCTCAAACTACGGACCCATCAAGAAAATGCTGTTCTGTCCTCCACTAGAACTCCATTCTACGTCATTAAAACATTTAGAAAGAGATAAAACTGCATATTTCACACACATTTCTCTTCTGACTGACCTCAGCTGTCAGCACCGTAGAAGCTGCTACCACTGACACACCATTACTTCTAGACCGGTTCTGCTAGGCTCACTGTCCAGTATCACTGTTGACTATCTTTGAAAAGCTTTCACATGCCCACATGAATGACTTTAACCCCTTACCTGCCAACAAAAGCAAAAGTAAGTAGTGCTTTAATCATGGGTGTGGAAGGGAGGCTGGGATTTGTAACACACTACCTTATCCCTGCTCTGACAGTCTCCATAGAGCTGCTAGGGAAGAGCTTCTTGGGAAGAACAGAGATTTTGTTTCTCCCTGCTCTGTTTTCCTTGTGCACTTTTTTCTGCCCTAAAAGCTTACAAATCTAACTAGGTATTTTGCATTTGTTACATTGCAGCTTATTACGGTGAGAACATAATCTCAGTTGATGCCTCCCAGTGAAAGGTATCAAGTAAGACTCCCAACACAGAGACAGCCAGTCCATGACCACTGACAGAGAACTGGAAAGGGACACATGGGTGTTTGAAACCCCCTCTCAGAAGGGTGTCGGGCAGCTGTTTCTGGCTGTACCTATTCCCAGCACAACTAACAATCTGAAGACACCCGTGTAAGGTCAGATCAAAAGTCCACTCACGCCAATGTCCGGTCCCTGATAGTGGCCAGCAGCGGATGCGTAGGAGAAAAGAGCGTAAGGAACAGGCCACAGACTGAGTAATCCCTTCCCTGTTACAAGCTCCAAGCTTCCAGCAACTGGCCATTTAGAGACTTCCTGAGCGAGAGGCCGCATCCGGATCATTGTGTTTAATAGCCACTGATGGACCTATCTTCTATTAATTTGTATAATCCTTTTTTGAACCCATTTATACTTTTGGCCTCCACAACATCCCGTGGCAATGAGTTCCAAATTTTAATTATGTACTGTGTGAAAAAGTACTTCCTCTTGTTTGTTTTAAACCTGCTGCCTGATCATTTTATTGGGTGCCCCAATTGTGTCACGAGAAATACTGATTAATCATTTCCTATTCACCTTCTCCACAGCATCGACAATTTTACAAACCTCTATCACCTCACTCATCTATATCCACCCTCACTCATCCCTTCTTCTATTTATAGTCTCTGCTCTTGGCTCTTTGTAGCCCTGCAATACCATCTTTGAAAGCCAAACAGCATGCAATATTTACGATATGAGTGCATTTTGCACGTAAGCAGTAGCACAACATTCTCTTCTCCTACTGTTATTTCTACTGTGTCTTTTTGTCAGATAATTGTGAGCTGAGACTAGCAAGAAATCCTTCCAACGACTGCAAGATCTTTCTCATGGTGGTAGCACCTCATCCAGGGTTCATTATGCATCCATATGCGCTAGACTCACTTTTCCCTTCTCCCCTGCACATTATTTCACATTTATCAACACTTAATCATATCTGCTGGCTTATCAGCTAGTCACAAAACATCCTGAAACCCTTCGGCAGCTCTTGGCACAGCTTGACATTTCACTATCTTGTATAATGACGCACTCAATGATTTAGGTCATCAACTGCTTCTGCTGATCGTTGTTCAAACTCATTGAACAGCACAGGTCCTTGAGGGAAGGCAGTGGCAGCTTCCCTAGTTTGGAAAAGCCAAGTGCTACTCGCAGTCAGACGGCCAACCCTTTAAAGCAGTGTAGGCACTGAGAGGACCTCCATTACATCCCAGTTGTCTCAGGAACTTCAATGAGGAAAATTTCTGATGCCACTGAAAATCCAAACAGGTTACACTGATCACCCATGTCCCCACGCTTGCTGACTTAGCCACATTTGTGAAGCACAGCTCCTTCCAGCAGGGACCCGGCCACCGTTTCCCCCCATCACTCCATGCTGCTACCAAGTCTGTTACATGTTCTGTGAAGTTACCCTATGTGGAACTCAAACCCAGCTCCTCTGATCATACTAGGACCCCTTGCAAAGACCAGCATNTTTTTTTTTTTTTTTTTTTTTTTTACTTCATTTATCCATCACTCAGTCCTATTTAAGGAACTGGTCTCCCAGCAGTTACATTGGAGTCCAGCATATTCAATATAATTATATTGAATATTATTATTCAATGTCATTTTTGGAGTCAATACTAGCCCCATCTGCCTGGCCTGCTGCTCAGTCACCAGCAGGCTCTTGGCTTGGTGTTCCTACCACACCAGGGCCACTGAGATGAAGACAGGCAAGGAGACCGTAGGCGTGAGGGCGGCACTTCTTATTTTATGCTGAAAATAAACTTCCAGACACATGGGCTTACACCAGCAGTTTTCCTGTGGCAGAATAAGACATCTGGGCTGTGGAAACATTACTCAGAAAGCCCTTCTGTGAAAGCCTTGCCTTGCAGACCAACCAAGCTCAGTGCAAGGGTTAAAGGACACCAAGGCAGGGTGGGAGAGGGCCAGTGGTGGAGCAGCTGCACGGGCACAAGAGAAGCCCCTTCCCCAGGACTTCCCCTGCCATCCCCAGGCTATTTTCAATTTAGAAGCCCCCCGGCAGGAGACCCATAGGCTGACGAGACTTCCCACCTCAAAAGGCTCCTGGAGTCATCCATAGAGTGAATCAGTTTTGGCTTTGAGGCTCATTTGGGCGTTAATTTAAGAGGTCTGTTGTAGGGGCTGAATCATAGAATGCTTTGGGTTGGAAGGGACCTTTAGAGGTCATCTAGTCCAACCCCCCTGCAGTGAGCAGGGACATCTTCAACTAGATCAGGTTGCTCAGAACCCCATCCAACCTGACCTTGAATGTTTCCAGGGATGGGGCCTCCACTACCTCTCTGGGCAACCTGTTCCAGTGCTTAACCACCCTCATTGTAAAAAATTTCTTCCTTATATCTAGCCTAAATCTACCCTCCTTTAGTTTAAAACAATTACCCCTTGTCCTGTCAAAGGAGGAGGCAGCAAAGAACTTCCTTATCACAGCTCAGCCATCACCGTTGGGGCTGAAAGGACACAAGGCCTTGCCTAGCCCAACTCCTCTGAGCAGGGTGGAAAGATATTTAACAAAAAACCAAACAGTAACGCTCCCCTCAAGTTCTGTAAATTGATGGGGTGAAGGGGGAAGAAAGGGAGGAGCAGGAAGTGGTAACTTATTTGGACTCCTGAAATGAGACTCCAGCTCTCACAGGGTTTCACAGCTCATCACTTGTTTGCACCTGGTCAAAAGGACCCAAGCAACAAATCAGCCCAGGATGTTGTGCCATCTGTGGCTGCTACTGGACGCAACTTCAAAATCCAACAGAAAGGAAGCTCTTTTTTTGCTACATTGAGCCCTTACCCCAGAGAAATCCAGCCTCCTTTGTCCTTCGAAGCAACCCCTTGCCCTGCTTCGTCATCGCAGAAACAGCTCATTATACCTGCAGAATTTCTTATCACCCCTCCCTTTCCAAAGCATATACATGCACTTCTATAATGGGCTTTTCCATTAACTCTGCTGACTTCAGCAAAATTGAAGTTGATTGAATATTTCAGAAACAATTTAGACATTTCTGCCAAACTCCACAGCTCCCTGGAAACCCAGCAAAGCTCTTGTGCAAGCTCTGGGCAGTTGCCTGCTCAGGTAGTGTCCACTCTAGGGCACTAAGAAGGAAATGCAACCACTTGGAAAGTCCTCTTAATTTAAGGATGGCATGAGCAACTATAGATGAGCACACAGCAAGGATATAAAATGTTGAGGTTCCAAGTTATGAACAAGCTGCTTGACAGATTCTTCACTCCACAGCCCCATTAAACCCATCAGAAGCTTCCTCCAGTGCTCCTCTAGTTGTACTGCACGAAGCCCTCATCCCTTTTCCCATCATCTCAGTGATAAACACCCACGCAAGAAGTTTACTCGCAAAAAATACATGCAAAATTTCTGAATGCCCCAGGGTCCAACAGCAAGTAGAAAAACATAAAATAAAGTAAGATGGGGCGCTGTCCCTGCCTCCTGCTTTTAGCTATCATTTTGGCACATGCCAGAACATTACCCCAGGCAAAACATCACCAGGTAATGAGCAGGGATTTGCATGCAATTCCAACAGTGGGCATGACCACAGGCACTGCTCAGTGTACGTTTTTCCTTCTCAGGGTCTTCACTAAACCCACCTTTGCACACCAGCTGCACAATAAGTGGCTGCAACATCTAATGCTATTTGTTCTTTTAATTGGATTATCAATTGACTTGACATAATAGCTGATGTTTCTGCACAAAAACCTGTTTATTACATTGATGCAGAACTGACTCAGAGCACAAGGATGCTCTGAGGTTTCTGTGCTTGATCAGCAGATTCCAATACCTCGTTGCCAGATTGGCATAAATTGCTAGCCGGTCCCTTCCCAAGAGACAAGCTTTGACTATCTCTCCCAACAGCAGTAACTAGTCATGTACCAATTAGATGCGCATCCTTTCCAACAATGGCTTCACGAACACCCAAAGAGAGTATCTTTGGATCTTACAACCGTCCTATTCCAGAAGTCAGGCTTTTCAGAACATCAGTGAAGATATCCTCAGCTTCCTCTAACATGGAAAAACCCTTCCAAAACGTACACTGAAGAAAAAAGGGCAAAGCTAAAATAAAGATGGATCTGCAAAGTACAAGGGAAAATTATTTTTCGAATGTCTTTAAATATTCCTAATTTTATGTGCAACGTTCTTTCATGCTCTTTAGGTCTACCTCTGCTCACTTTAAGATCAAACTGGCTTTTTTGCCAGCAATTCATTAAAAGCCTGCTCTCTGCCACCCCTCTCCCTCCCCACCTGCAGGCAAGCAGGGAGCTGGGCCTCACAAGACTACTGTGGCGTGGGTGTTATTGGCTGTCTGTTTTGGCAGCCTCTCCTCCTTTCTTCCAGCTCTGTTTTGAAACACAATCTAAATTTAAAAAAAAAAAAAAAATACAGATTTCCTGCTTGTTTCA